>LR545074.1:161726-185933 GCA_900536305.3 Caenorhabditis sp. 40 LS-2015 | reverse complement strand
CTCGATTGTACCAATCTTGTACTTTCTTCTGATGATTCACTTTCCCATCAGCAGAAAGATATTGTTTTTCCGCCTCCTCAATCCATTTCATTATTAAATTCCTTACCTCTCTTGCTGGACAGTATAAAAGCTCTCCTGCCAGAGAGGAAAGGGTGTGTGTCCAACCAGTCAATAAAGATGTGATCCAAAACACACCACCTCCATCTTCACCATCCACTCCTTCTTAGTCTCCTCCTTGTACGGCATCATCCCGAAAACGAAGTTTTTGTTGCGTGTCAAGGCCGCCTCTCGATGGATTGCGTGCGGAGACTGTCCGCCCTCGCCTTATCCGTCTGTTCTATCTCTTATTTTACTTTTTCCTCTCTTTCTCTTTTCACCTCCTAGCACACTGAACCAATTACTTCTATTTCCATGTCCGAGTGTATCATTGTCCGTGGAAGAGAGAGAGGGAGAGGAACAGTCAATTTAGCCATCCAAAAGGATAACCACAGATTTCTCTTTCTCTCAAAAATTTTACCTTTTTGTTGATTCGAGAGTGGTGGTTTTCAAGATAAGAAGTCGTAATTTCTGAGATGTTTCTCTTGTGTCTATTTTTGACCAATAGGTTGTTGAATCCACTGAGGTCGGTTTCTGATACTATGACTATGTATTGCTCCATGTTTTGAATCTTAAGGATTATGTACTCTCTCAAAGATCTTCTAAAGTGGATCTTAGAGTTTCAGCGTCATTTAAAGACTACTGGATTTTCAGAATAGTGGTATTATTCAGTTGAATTGTTTCTTAACATCTTTAAATAATTTTCGTTTTTTCTTGCGTTATCTGAACTCTGGTAAACTGATTTACTTTCTAACATATAGGGCATTCCTGCAGGAATCTGTTTTTATACCAATTTAGTGAAAATAATTTTACTTGGTCCGTTTGTTCGAAACGATCTTTTAAGATTTCTCTTACTTCAGCTTATAGGTTCAATTATTGCTCTATGTTCCTTCATCAAATATTTCCTTCATATTCGATCCGTTTCATAATACTGAAATACATTTCCTCGGGAAACAGAGTATATAGAGCGGAACGCCTATTGTGTAGTTCATTTTGTAGATGCAATTGGATTCTCTCGGTTTGAGAATTCAAAATACAAACTTTTCCGACTTTCATTTTTAGTTTTTCCTTTTAGCATTGCAAATATTCTGAAAGTTCGACTCAAGAGAAAACTCTCCTTCGACTCTGTTTCGAATTGGACATCTTCCAACTGTCCTCGACGCCCTGTCATAAAACTAAACTGTCTCAACAAGTCATTTCACACCGTTTTTATTTTCTTTTGCATGACGTTGCTTTTATTTTTCTCCGAATTCCCCCCTCAATTCTTCTATTTAGCCTTTTGGATCCCCTGGTCTGACCTCCTCCTCCGGTAGATGACACGAAATAAGAAGAAAGAAGAAACCAATCGTTTTTGGTCATTTCTCTCGTTTCATTCCCTGTTTTGTGACATAATCTTTTCCTCGGACTCCCCCCATCCGATCGTTTCCACAAATCCTCAATTCACAAAACATACAACAATTCAGAAGGTCACTTCTCTTCTTCTTCTTCTTCTTCAATTCTTCATCCCTTTCTCGTCAATCCTCGCTCTCTTTTTATCTGAAAACTGTGTATATGTGGTCATCACGAATCCCAACAACACAGTCATTTTGCGTGGATGGCTTGTTTGCAAAAAGTGAAAAGCAATATGAGGTCGACGATGCGCACCGGTTTTCCGTTTCTGGCTAAATAGACATCCAGTGGTAATGTGGAAAGTAACTGGATGCCATAGAAAACGGTCATCTATGAATGGGAGAGGGTCAGCCACGGATTCCGAAAAAGTACATCGTGATTTATGATCCAAGAATTCTCGGGAGGAAGAGAAGTGAAATGGATAAGTGATTCATATTTTCGATGAAGATCTTCATTTGTTATCTCAAACATTCCCTTTTCCCGTACTGGGGCACTCTGTTTTGTTTCCGCATGAAAGTGAAGAAACTCGACGCCCTCTGCTGAATGATTCCCAATTCTTCGATTTCCTAGAAAAGTGATGATCGTGTTAAAGAACCTTCCATTTTTGTAACTGACAACTTTTTCTGAAATTCATTTTCAATTCATATGTATACATATCTGATAACGAATAGAACGAAGTTTGCACTGGAATTGACCAAAATTTGTGGTCTCCTGACTACACGCCAAGCTGATATGGCAGCGATTTTCAAAAAAAGTTGCCAACTGCAAAGTGGAAAAAATAGAGTTGTTTGATAAATTCACAAAAAGTTTGATGTCAGAAATCAAATCAGCTCTGATTTTCTTCTTCGCACAATGTTTTTTTTTCATTTTAAGTCTTATAGTAGATCATTTTTGAGCTCACAAAACCCTCACTCTCTTTCTTCCGGGAAGCATCCCAATGCAGACAACTTCATTCGCTCGTCCCTCCGCTTTCCAAGATCCGAGAATCCGATTCAAACTTTCCCGTGGTCTTTACTCCAACGTGTTTATCTAAGTAACCACTTAATCGTGCTGCGAAATAGAGAGTTCTTCTTCCGCTTATTCCTCGATGAATGACCCCAAACACAGTTTTTTCTATAATCTCTTTCATTTTCGTTTCGTTTCCTTCTTTCGTTAATTTCCTTATCTCGTTCTTTTCAGTAAATGCGACATCCACTGGTTCCCTTGTTACTGCTAATAGCATTCACCATAACAATATCTCAAGGTAACCTTCTTCATCCGATTCCAAAAATACAAGATACTAATTGCTACTTTTAGCCTTCGTTCCAAAATGTAACTCGTTCTATGTCCGATGGCCTCGAGTTCGTCTCAATTTCAAGGCAGTGGCAGAAGCAAGACTCTCATTGAAAGGATGCCAATCAGCCTGTTCTCTCGGAGAGGATCCAGTGAGTCCAGGAAAACAACTGGAATGTGCTGCAGTCAATCACCAAGCATCTCCGGATGGCTTCTCCCATCATTGCGACGTCTTCCAACCGCATCAACTGCAAAATGTTGACGGCTACGTTGAGGCTGATGATCGATTTACTTTCTATTGGAAATACTGTCTTTCTTGTAAGAGTTCGTTTTTTTAAGGTATAGATTGACCTATTTGTTTAGCCACTCGAAAATGCTCCGGAGACTATGCATTCACCTACCTCTCCGACCGTTATATGGATCAAAAGTCAGTTGTGAAGACCACAACAAAGGCTAATCTGGAAGAGTGTCTCTCCGATTGTTTGGATGAAAAATCTTTTGAATGTCGATCCATTTCATTCAATAGAACCGACGGAGGATGCCACATGTCTAAGGATTCACAAATCTCTCGACCGGAAGCTATTCGATTGAACAATAACCCCAACTATCGTATTGACTATTACGAGAATAACTGCTATAATCGTAAGTTTTAGGGACAGTAATCCATATAAGTTATTTTTTCAGTGTCTGAATCGTTCACCTTCAAACATGAATGTAGGGAAAATGGAATCTCAGTCAGTGTGAAATCTCGTCTTCCATACACTGGAGCTTTGTACGGTCTCTATGACTTCTTCACTTGTCGAGTGGAACCAAAAGAGTCCACTGACTTTGACCATTTCTTCCCATATCAAACTGTCAGCAAGAACTGTTCTGATTCGATAAAATACAAGGGAAATGAAATGGTTCTGGAAGTGGTCTTATCGACTGATGGAATTGAACCTCTATATTTCATCACACCTGATGATTTGACGTATCAAGCAAGATGTCCCATCAACGGAGCCAAGGCTAAAGATTCTCCAAATACGAAATCATCAGCTCATCTCGACAACAGGTTAGTACCCTTTTACAGTTATTCCTTCATTTTCTTCGATTCAAAATAAGTTCTTGATTGATCATTTGTTGATTATGTTCAGAAACAAGGCTATGGAGGCATCAGCGCATGCTTTGTTTGAGTTATTGTCCAAGACTGCAGATGACGATGGAACCACTTCCCTTCAGAATACATTCCCACTTCCATTGACCACCACAACCGAGGTTTCAAGGCAAGTGACGATGAAAAAGGCGTCAACTACAACTACCACTACCACCACCAAACCCCCAAAACCAACCACAACGACTACCAAAAAAACAACAACCTCCAAACCCACAACCCCTTCCTCCAAGACATCCCCAACCTCCCCTACTGTTACCACAACTTCTCCCAAACCTACTACTACTACTACTACTACCACAATATCAACAACTACGACGGTCCAATCGACCACTAAGAGACCATCAACAACTACATCTAGCACTCGTCGTTCCACCATAATGTCAGCCACACCGAAAGTCGCTATCATCGTTGCAAAAGATTCGAGTTTCGCCAGAGCCCGGCTGTTCACTACAAAACATCCGAGTACACAGAAAATGCAAGTTCTTTTTGTTATTCTAGCATGTCTTATTAGTGTCTGATTGTCGCTTCTCTGTTTTGTCTGCTGGCGCCCTAAATGTTCATTCATACAGTGCTGCTAGGTATTCTGATTCATTAAGCAACTTTAGACCTTCATTTTCATAGAAAACTTTTTACGAAAATCCAAATCGAGTCAGTAATGTCGCGTACTCCCATGAAATACTCCCATGAAATTTTAGAAAATGCGGGTAGTTGGAACATACTTTTCCAACTGTTAAAAATTTATTTTTTTTGCAAAAAAATGAAAATCCTCAAAGTTCTTTCTTTTTTGGCCAACACTGACCCTATGCGATGGATAGTGTTGAAAACTTTTGTGAAACGCTAACAGCTCTGAAATCTGATTCAAGAATGTGAGATGATTTCCAGATCATATTTTAATCCGTGCGTCTTTTGAGTTTCTAACGTGTGTTGTTCCCAAGTTCTCGGTTTCAATCAAAGCCTCTGAACCTTAAAAAAGTTAACTTCATAATTTTCAGTGATGTCCCAACTACAACCACCACTTCTTCAACTACACCCACCACATCCACAACAACAACAACTACAACGACGACGACGACACCTACAACAACTACAACAACTACCAAACCCACAACTACAAGAACCACTACAGTTACCACGCCAACCAGTACAACGACCACAACAACAACACCTACTCCACCAGCCACCACCACCACCACTACGACTCCAACAACAACTACAACTTCTAGACCTTCAACTACAGTGGCATCAGTTGGACCACCGGCGTCTTCCTCGTCTCCTACGTCATCTTCTTCAGTGGCACATGATGGGTATGTTCGTTATCTTTCCTTCTCAATTGAGATCTTATTTTCAGCTCGACACTTGCCGGAAAACCCAAAGTACCAGTCATCTTCGACATTTTCCACAATGGACAGGCCGTCGAGGCAGTTGTGGTCGGCACAAAGATCACTCTCTCGTTCCGTCCACACTATCCGATTCCTCCGGAGTACGTGTCAGTTCGTGGATGTCAAGTTGAACCAATCGATCCGAAATACGAATGGGAACACGAACCATTGTTCATCATCAGAGATGGATGCCCGGCCGATGGAGTCGGTCTCGTATGCCCACCAACGCATTCAGAATTCGGAGCGAAGGTTTCAGTTGAGGCATTCAGATACCAGACAACTGGACTAGTTCAGTACTCTTGCCTCGTCAGAATATGTCCGTTTGCTCCATGTCCGAAGGTGGGTTGAAATAGTGTAGCAAAAATTGTTGACATCCATTATCGTCAATTTGGCCGAAAATGTTTCGAAATTTCTCGGCAAATATTAGATTCACAGCTGATAAACATTTTCCAGAGCAACTGTGATGATGTGGAGGGATGTGACAGCAGTTACATGCATAGATATAGGAGGGAATTATCACTGGAAGATATCAGAAAAGCTCTCGAGGCGAATCCAGAACTTGCTTCTCAATTCGGAATTTCTGCATCTGCATTCGCCAGAAATCCATCGAAAACACGAAACTTCACTAGTGTTGTTGGTAAGTTTGCACTTTTTTCTTTAACATTTTTATGATCAATTTTCAGAAGAGCAACAGCGAATCGCTCTTGGAGGTGACCATGTCGTCCGACGACGTCTGATCGTTGTTAATTCAGAAGACCAGTTGAGGTACTACGTAAGAACCGGCAACATCTAAAACGAATTCAGAGTATTTGTTTAATCAGCTTTATGTTTTTTGTTTCCTTTGTTTTCTTTCATTCAATCATCCAAAACGCCACAAGAGCGGGTCTCACTTCTGAACGTATTGGAGTTTAAACTTGCGTTTCTCAGTTATTGCTCTCCAATTATTAATAAAAAGTTTATAGAACGTCCTTGAAAAAATGTTCATAGTAGTCGGTGTTATAGCACAATGAGCAATAAATATGTATTAGAAAAGAGAACAAAAACAGGGGAGACGGGAACATTTCTTGGTTAAAACAAAGAATGCTAGAACGGGTGTCAGAAAACGAATACGAATTATGTAGTCTGTTGATGAATCATCGCCGCATGAACGGGGTTCTATACACAGGATTGGCGTTGTTCTGTAGGAATAGAACTGACATGCATGTAGAATATGTGAAAAACTTACATCTTGTTGGAGTAGTGTCGTGTTTGACGTTTGATTAAGGAAATCTTCTCCGTTGCCCTCATCAGCTTCTTCTCTTTCGTCCGACTGGATTGTTTCATATTGAGAGTGCTCGAAAAATCGAAGTGGTGTCGCCGGGCTTGGAATCGGACTGGGAGGTGGGCTGGGGCGTGGAGTCGATGTCGCCATGGGCTGCCCTAGAGTGTTTGTTCGGACAGAGCTTTCAGATATTGTTCGACTGCGTGGTGTGGGAGGAACCGGAGTAGCTCTAGATGCGGCTCTTGGATTTTCGATTACTTTGTAGCGTTTGCCGAATTTGAAATACTGAAAAATGAATATTCCAAACAAATATTTTCTTGGAATCTAACTAATATATCGTTGTCTGGAGATGATTGCCTAGTCTCCAGGTCGTACCATCTTCTGGCCACTTTTCCACTTCCATCCTTGACTGTCATCTGCACGATTGTACTGCTCCGGTGCTTCAAGAATTCTTCCTCACTAGTGAACTCTACCACATAGTCAGAAGAATCAGGATTTGAAGCAAGAGTTAGATTTTGGCTGCTCGATCCTTCAAATGGTTGAGACTGGGACTTGAAGCTGGTATTGGTTCTTCTGGACGAGGGAGACCGTCTCGAACGTCCCGAAGTAGCTGAACTATTTGCGTTTGAGACCTCCAATAATGGGCGCGGAGCACTTTTCGAACGCCTTTTCAACGCTCCTTGTTGCTCCAGTCCGTGGTAAAACTCTTCTGCGTCTTTCTTCAGTGCATCCAGCTGCAAAAATAATATTCGTTATTTTCAATCAGGATTAACTTTACCCAATCACTCATTTCTTTGCGTTTTTCTGGCTTCGCCGTACCCATGATCTTGGTCAACTGCCACATTGCATCTCGCTCCAAAACGTGGTTCGTATGGTCGCGTACACTCGAGCGATGGCCGAAATTGCATGCACCGTTGTCTTTGGCTTGAAATGCGAAAACTCCTATGTACACGCAGTCTGGTTGAAGTTGGTTGAAGAGTTCGCGATTGTTCGACTGATATAGAAATGATCAATACGTTTAATGTAATTAAGAAATTTCAACTCACACTCACGAATCCTTGACCAATGTTCATTAAAAGAAGTTTTTTGTACTTTCCGAATGAATTACTGGCTTCCCTGTATTGGATGTAGTCTGGGCAGAGCACGAAATGACATTTGATTTTCACAGTGCATCCCTGAACCTCTGTCGGAGGGATCTTGTTTTTCGCATAATCATTCGGCTCAATTTTCCGAATGTTCGTCAATTCTCGCTCGTCCCGCTGCTCTTCATCACGGCCGACTGCATATTGTGGTTTGGTCAAAACCCAGTCACCTAGTTTGAACTTTTCCCAGTTCCATTTCGGCATGACCATGAAACCGTATGAAAAAACGACCCAGTTTGATTTACAATAACTATATCGAGTTACCTCTGATTCTGATAAACGGGCTGTACGCATAGATTTCGCTTTGTCTCATGGAAGTTCTCGTTTCGTCGCCGGTTTTTTCGACAACGCATGCAATAATGTCCTTATCCGATTTTTTCGGTGGCGGATATAGATAGCACGGCTGCATTTTGCTGAAATTTATTTGAAAAGTTCGTTGAAACATTCAAAGTCGACGAAAATCGAGAAAAAAAACCCTGCCGGGCGGCAGCCGGCAAAAGTTTAAAAAATTGTTTCAAACCGCGTAGGCATACGGTACGCGTGTCGAGACCCACTGAGAAATTTATGCGATGCAGCTGCCATTTTTGTATTTTTTTCTTTTTCAGATATTGAAACATTTGCGAATGCATCCAACCTAAAATGGATGCAATGGTTGGCGTTTCACAGATTTAATAATATTCAACAAAGCACCAAACCTTCATTGGAGTGTTGCCAAAATATTTGCCACTCTCTATCACAAAAATTCCTGACCAAATACATCTTGCATAATAAAATAAGGATAAGTTTGAATCTGTCTTTTTTTTAGTGCTTCACTCGGTCAATACCACATTCTGCTCCTGCACACTCTTCAAAATCAGAATTTGTGTAGTTTGCTCTTTGTGTTCTGCTTTTCTATAACTCCCATGCCTTCAAAGCCATCTCGATCTAACCAAACGGAGACGACACCGGCAAAATCTATGAATTTTCTGGAAGAAAGTGGATGGAATCTGAGATCGAGTTCTGTTGTTTTCAAAATTCTATCTTTCGTCCTCGATCTGGATTTTACAGAAAAAACTGAACGGAGGGAGATGAAGTATTCACGATACATGCCGATCCGGATAGATGTTTTTAGTGTAATAAATTCATTATCTATTGGAATGAATTAGGCCGTCGCACAGTTTATTCCCGTTCATTTTCCTTCGTTCCCTCACAAATCTCGAGTTATCTTACTGTAGAATCAAATGTCTTGTTTTGATCAGTTTCTTGTTGACGTCGTACCACTACTTCTGTTACTATTACGAGACGTCTCATACTAAAAATATATAATGAACGCCTCAAATAATAATATAGCAATTGCGTCAGCAAGGTTCACCGAACTCGCTGCTCCTCACTGCTTCGTCGCAAAACCGACAACTCAAATTTTGGTTATTTAAAAAATACTAACGAAAAAACAATGATAATGAAAAATAACAACACTTTCTGCGTTAGCAAGAAATTAGTTGTAAGAGACAACTGGAAGGCGATAAGTCAGAAAGATGTTTCATTTTTCAGGATCCGATTTAATCAAAATAAAGTTTTCTTCAAACCTATTAGACCACTAACTCTTTCCTTTTAAGCTCCGATGATTATCCAAGTTGAGATTTGAGATTAGATGCATTTTAAAGTTTTTTAAAAGTTTGTTGTCATCGAAGGAAGGTTTAAGTTTGGGTGAGTTCCACACTGCATTTTACAACTAACGATCTCAGTTATGCCTAGGTACCTTTCCTTCAGTTTCTATTTGCTAATACGGACAGAAGGACTCTGAAAGATCACGTATGACTACCGTATAATTTGTTACTCTCGTCACTCTTTGTTTTGCGACACTTTGAACAGTTTCGGGAAAGATTCCGTTATCTTGAATTACTTCAGAATCCATCTTCCCATTCATACATCCACACCACTTTTCGATTGTCTCCCACGTCATTCCCTTTTGTCTCTTGAATGAATTTCGTGAAGATTTGCGCTTCTGATAGACACAGTAACTGGGTACAAGATGAGTTGCGATAATGGGGATCTCTGTCTCAATGCTTCTTTTCGACTGGAAAAGGTGTGTTAGTAAGCGTGTTTAGTTTGATTGTGCTAATCCGTTTGAGGGTGTCTATCGAGCATTGAATCATGCGGATCAGTCACTCGAGCAGAAGACAGGTGTGTTTCTGATTTGGCAATTCTTGAAAATGCTAATCTTGCATGGCCTTGCATTACACATGATTAGCAGAATTCAGAAGAGAGAAAAAGTGATCGAACAGAGAGTCTAGTATCCGCTGCAAGTGTGGGGAGAGTGCACTCGGAGCACGCCAGTTGTACTTGTTGATTCATGGCTGAATCAATTTCATTCTTGGAAATGGGATTGCCCGCAGACACTTAGAAAACAAGTTGAAATTCGATTGAAAAATATGGAATAAGATGAATGTAGTTCGATGTTTCTAGTTTGGACATCCTTTCTTTCCATATCAGGAGGTTTTCCATTACGTGTTTCACTGTTGATTTCTCTAACTTTTCTTCCAAAAGTAAAAGAACGAGACACTATTCTCAAAATATTTTTCTGTCTTATCCGAATACTTATCGAGTACAATCTGCGTCGCTGCCGATTCAAACTTTGCCTCTTTGAAAAAAGACATTGACGATCAAACGTCCAACGACATAACACAATCTACAAAACACAAACTCCAGGGGTACCGTATTCCTCAACAAACTAATTTCTGATCGTATTCTTTTCTCAGTAGACTTTGAATCTTGTGTGAGAGTATTTAGTAACTCAGAGCATACCGTATTCCCTCTAAAAGACCGGCACTCCCTACCCGTATCTTTGGTAAAATTTGTCTCGGTTCTCGTAAATTTTTTTTGTCAGAGAAAATACGGTATTCAAGTTTTAACTAGAAAATGGATCGAAGTTCATTTCCGAGAACTTTCTGTAGTATAGACATCCTTGACTTGTTTTGAGTTCATCAACATCAAATGTTTTCCCACGTCTTCCTTGAGATCTCCCATAAGTCTTACAAAGAGTGACGTCTATGGATATATGCGTCGATTATTTAGGACTATCGTCAACTCTTAAAAGTCAATTCTTTAAATGTTTCCTGTCATCACGAATAGCAACTCACTCAAAGTGATCTGTCACGAGAATAACATCATCTGATACAGATGAGAATTTCGATTCGAGATCATCCAGGGATGTGTTGGATTATCGATCTTCAAAGAGCTGGAATTAGTAATCTGTTAATCGTGTCTGAATGATGTTTTTTTGCTCCGATCAAGCACACTTTTCGCTTTTGTGTAAGTCTTCTCCTAATGCGTTGGTGGTTTTAATCAAATGTACTTCTAATTTTTCAATGTTTTGATATCACATTCTCGAAAAATGATTTCGGAAGAAAGTTAATCCGCAAGCAATCAAAAAACACATGTTCAGACTGAACCGACTCTGCACCACGCATACACAAATTGTGGAAAGCTGGATTTGAAAATATAGTGTGCCTATGAGTCATCTGTCTGTTTTTCCTGCAAAAAAAAAACTTTCCATATTTCTGATCTGAAATCCGGAGAAAACATATTTGTGGAGCGTTGAGTTCTTCGAATAAAGATTAAACTGAAAACATGTTTTGCAGGTGTAAGTCGGTCTACCTTTTGCATTCTTAATTTTCTTGGTACCCAGTCTGGCACAATTTCCAGATTTATTTTGTGATACAATGTACTCTCGATTAGTTTTGGGAACTCTTGTCTCTTAGGAGACCCCTTCAGTTTCCGGCATTTTGAACTTATTTTCGCTATTTTTCGGCATTGGTTTCGTAATTCGAAAAATGCACCAAAAATAGTTAAACTGTTTAGCTTTACCTTCAGCATTCAATTATGGAAACATGTAGCCATACATGATTTTTTGTGAAGCATTTTCAGCAGTCAGTTTTTCCGTTTCCCGATTCTCCAAACGCCCATTTATCAGATAACCTCTCCTACCGTAATCCTAACCTTCTGATTATTAAATTTCAACACAAAAACCTTCGAAGCATTGCAGCCGTTTCCACCCTATGATCATTTCTCTGAAAAAGGCACACACTGGTTTTTAATCTCTACTTGATTCGAGTGTACGCGGTGCTCACTCAACTAAAAACAACTTTGTGTGATGTGTCGAGCTTATCCAAGACACCAAAATGTTCTTGATCACCATCTCGTCTTTTCTCCTCCTCTTTTCGGAATACACAAAACATAATGCTTTTTTTCCGAATAGACAATTCTTGTCCTTCTTCATGTCCACCCGATTCCTATCAACCCCTCGAATCTTCGCGAGAGAGACATCTCCGCCCTTTCTACCATAATCTCAGAACATTTCGAACCTGAACAAAAAGCTCCCATTCTTGCTTCTTCGTCGTCCTCTTCCGAAAATAGATTTTGTAGTCCTCTTTTGTATTCAGATCGTTCTCTTCGACCACCCTCAAATACAAAAAAATGTTCCAAGAGAGCAGTATTCTTTTGTTAACAGGCGTGTTTTGATAACCTGTTTGGGACTAAGTGCACCAGACTGTCCTATTCTCAACAAGTTTTGTTTTCCGGAACAGTATTCCGTCATGTGAATGACCTAAGGAGCATTATTGTTTACGAGACCTAGGGAACTTATTTTCTATGGATTCTGTCACGAATTCCCCAAGCGTCATCTAAGGTTGCCTTTAATAGGATTACACCAATCAGACCTCTCTTAAATGATTCCATCAGAAGGGCTTATAAAAGCTCAAAAAGTCTCGGGATTCCCGTTTTTCTTGTGACTCTTCTGCCCTCCGTATCCATGTTGGTTTGTGCATCAAAAACGTGTCTAGTCCAATTGAAATGATAGTATATGCTAATCCGGGATTACAATGGTATAATAAGTGAATGATCCGGTGAAAAGAGATAAAAAGGTTCAAACTATTCCATTAGTTAGCTCTACTTTCTGAATCCAAAACAGTCAAGATGATGTGCCTCTTCGAAATCTAATCAGTCTCGGTCTACAGTAGAAGGTATTAGTCACAACATCGATCGACCTCTCCGAACCGTTCCTAAAGAAACACCTAACAACCCCTGATTGTTTAGAGATCCGTTACATATCAAGAATGGGGTGAAGTGAATCGTGATCGTGGATCCAATGATTCATCTTAAAAGAAAACACTTCTTGTGAATATCGAAAACCACGAGCTTCGAAAAGAGTAAAACAATACAGAGACCATTTGAAGACGAATTTATCTTGTGCTTCGTACAAGTAAATATCTGAAATGATACATACGGTCTGATATCATCATCGAGAGAGAGACAAAGAGTACACAGACTTTGTATGTCATCGGTGTCTAGTTTGTTTTCATGTGCACTTCGACGAGTCTTTATAAACTGTCGTCGTCGATTGACATCGTTCACCGAAACAACGTTTTTCGCTTCTTCTAGAAATTAATTGATAAATCAAATCATAGTGTATCACCTCATTAAAACTACCGTAATCTCTTCTGCTTTTTGTTTTTCGCAGACGGCTTTTTGCAAGTCATTTGAAACTCCGCCCATTCTCTCATAATGAATTTTGATGCCAGCATATACAGTTGTTTTGTTTACTTTCCTCACGATGACGTCTGTATTTTTTGCAACTACTGTAATCTGGAATTTCCTTCTCCCGCACGGCGGTAAATGTCTCATCCTCATCACATCGCACGGGACAAACACATGATAAGATACAATGCATCAGGAGTAGTGAAAACAGGAACAACGTGTTCTATGTACGAATCACTGGTGATCGTGAATTGTTCTGATTTGTGATAGATATCGTTAAGGGTATCAAAGTACACAGAAGTTCAAATTGTTATCAATTTAATTGAACTTTCTTTGGATTATTAAGTGATTGAGGGTTACTGTATTCTGATCAAATCAGACTCGTTGGGAATAGGAATTCAAAAACCACTCACGATGTTTATATTTACGAGCCAGATTTCGACAAACTCGACGACTTGGTTTTTGTATTTTCAACCATTACAGAATATTCTAGACTCTTCTTCCATCTCAAATTCATATTCATCCGTATCATCCCGATCCCTCTATCCTTCTAGCCTTCATCAACTTCTCTGTGTGTAGTTTTGTGATCAAATGACGTGGCAAGGTCAGAGACTTCGTTCTCTTTTCTGCAATCAAATGTTCTATGCCTCGTCTTGATTCGCAGTCCGATATCTCAAGTTCTCCAACTACAAATATATTTGGTTCCCATGCTTGTGACGTCTCCTGTCTTTTCTCCCTTAATAATCCCACCCACATAAGCCCCGCCCCTTCTCCCGTGTCCACACCGCCTTGTTCCGATGGCAACAGCCTGTACAAACTTGCATAATTTGACTCCTTTCTCTCTCTCTCTCTACAGATCCATTCGATCATCGAAACCAAACAAGTTGCCGTGATAGGTGCTGATACATTTTCACTCCTTCCTATCTTCTTTTACTCATTTCTTCTCTCCCTCTTTTTCTTCTCGCCGAATCATTCAGAGATCGGCGTTCTTGAAACCCTCTGATGACGTCATTGCTCCTTACAAGCCAAAGATTACAGTACTCCTTTATCTCCTCGTTGCCTTCTTCGGTGCACCGCCCGTCGTCTCCTCCTGTGTAATGATCAGCGGCCCGTTTCTTCACTTTGATCCAACTGTTACGCTCCGAACAGTCATGATGTGAGTTTTCTCCGAGCATTGAAATCTTGTTTGTCAAGAATCATCTTACTAGTAGAGTTTGCGTAGAATCAAAGCTTTCAGTTGTTTTGACAAAAACTGAGTTTTCTCAGAGAAGTTTTTTGTGCTATAAAACATATCTAATACATCATCTAAACCAAGAGTTTCTTTTCTAAAACAATTCGATCCGATGACAGAAACCCATTTTCGGAGGAAAAGCGTCGATCGAAACTTCCCCGATCTGTATGTTGAATCTTTGCAGGGGACACTCGACTTCTCCATTGTCGATTCCGGGAACATCAACAAGCCCAAATGTAGTCGTCGTCGATGCATCGACACCGTCTGCTTCCGACATCCATTGCCGAGTTTGCGACAGACGATACGACGGATCCCAGCACTTTGGAATCGATGTGAGTGGAGAGAACATTAGGAGGAAATTAAGAGAGGGTGGTCGGGGGGAGAAGGCAAGAAAAGTGGTGCTGATGTCTAGATATGCATCTAGAAATCGCATCGTTCCTGGGAGAAACTTTTTGTTGTCGAACGTTGTTCAGTTTGGTCAGCACACAATGAAACAAATTCTTCTCTTTGAAGTTTCAAATCTTACTGTAGATCTCGAGAAGCGGTCGGAAGCCACATACTTGGCCAAGATAAGAACAACTTGATATAATATGTGCCTGGTAAAAACTTTCAAGTACACTTGAATGAAGAACTTAAGGAGAGCACTTTCTGACAGACTTGTTGATAAATTCCAGGTCCTTTTTTCCCCTACCATCAGTTCAGGGAACACAACGTTTTGACACTTCCTTTTCCAAAAGACACAGAGTGTATTCATTTTGCTGCGAGCCGAATCATGATTCATCTAGAGACCGGGGTTCCCTTCTTCAAAACATCTTCAAAACTTAATTCTCTAGCTGAAAGGAGTTTTCCGTTCTTTGTCAGATCTATTTTTCGGAACTTTTTGTATGCTTGAATTCTCAGAAGCAGAATCAGCTGTCGAGAAATAATTGAAGAAAGAAAATGAGTAATTTCAGATCTGTCGAGCATGTGCTGCATTCTTCCGACGAAGTGTGTCTGTCAAGAAGACGTTCGTTTGCAGAAGAGGAACTAACAACTGTCCATTGAATAGTGAGTATACACCTACAGTAATCTGTCGACATAGATCAGTTACAAACTATCATGTTTATAGCAGTCTCCCGAAAGACCACGTGTCAGAAGTGCCGTTGGATGAGATGTCTCGATGTTGGACTCCAAGTTGACCGTAAGTGATTTTTTCCAGTTTTTTTACTGCTTCTTCTGACCGCCTTCTTCTTATTCTTCTTTTGAATATTCATTGTTTAAAAATGGCATCTAACATCACCGATTTTCCCGCGCCTCGCTCTAAATTCATTCGTAAACTGGAAGTTTTGACATCGGTCTGTGTTAACATTAATGATTCAGTGATGCGCATTCCGTCCCTCGCGCAGCACTAGAAACAATCCAGCACGAGATGAGTTCATTGAAACAGAAGAAATAAAATAGTGACCTGACTGAAGAGGAGACAGTCGTATCACTTAGATGGGGGGGGGGATGTATGGTGCAGTAGTAGCAATCATTCTGGTCTTTCCGAAGAACAAAACGCAGTCGTCCTCCTCCTCGTTGAACGAATATGTTCATGGTGGCATCAGTGAAACAGACAATGTGTGATTGTTGGTCACAGTTTATGCCACAGTTTAGGGGGTTTAGTAATAGAATGGAGGTCATGAGAATAGCATGTGAAATACGTAACAGTTTTCGAATCAAACAGTTTTCAGTAGTTGCCGGTCACCGATCACCGGACCACGTGAAGCAACGATCCAGGGACGAGGGAAGGGATGAAGACACTAAGAGAGAGGGAGAGGAATCTGACTCTGGCTCAGAGGGAAAATTATTCGAGCGTAATGATTCAACTCCTCCACTCGAACAACACTTCCAACAGCTCCCGTTCGCTGTTCTCCGTCCAATTCCAACCATCGCCACTCCAAATCTGGTCACCACCAAAGCATCGCTCATCAACAAAGTGCTCATCAATTACAAGTGAGTACTCTGGTTCAAGGTTCTCAGTATTGTCCAAATTTTCAGTGAGTTTACCAAGAACCGTCTTGAACTCGAACTCTCCCTCCCTCACATTCTCCAAGAGCCAAAAATGTTCGGTTCGACTGGAATTCCAATTGTCAAAGCAACACGAGAAACTGTTTTCGAAATTTATCAAAAACAACTCGAGCTTCTTCACATCTTCCTGAAAACCAGCTTTGATGAGTATGCAATGTGTGATGTTCAAGAACAGAAAAGAATCTGTGCTCTCTTCTATCCAGTCCTCTGGGAAATCGAGTCTTGCTACTGGACCTACCGTAATATGCCAGTCAACGGTGACTGTGAGCACTATCTCATGTGCACTCAAACTACTTACATCGATGTTCGTGATGTCGAGTACTGGTTGGGAAACACAGATGGACTCAGTGTCGAAGATGTTCAATCCATCAAAAAGTAACTATCAACTATTCTGAATATGATTCTAACCTCTCACTTTCCAGACGTCTCGAGCATTTGCTGCAAACTGCTCGTACTTCGATTCTCGAAAGAATGCACAAACTGATCATCAAGGAATTCGAGTTTGTCACAGTTCTTGCTCTCAACATCTGGGCTCCACGCAACCATCGTCAGACCGATTTGGATGTGGCTGCCGATCAAATTCGCACGGCGCTTTTCAATGATCTTCACTACTTGTATCACGATGGTCTGAGAATTGACAATTATGCCAGTAGAATGGGAGAGGTCATGTGCTTGTACACTGAAGTTCAGGTGAGGATTTGAGACAAGTTTCAATCTAAACTATACAAGTTTCAGAATGCTGACTTGTCCTCCACCATCCAGAACATCTTTTTTGCTGATCTCACTGCCTACATCTACGCAGCTACCTAAATATTCTCATCGCCTCCTACCGTTTCCATACCAAATTTCTAGTTATTTCGAATGATCATTCCTGAAATCTCCGTCTTTTTGCTTTCATATGTATTTGTCTGAATCCTCCTCCTCCTTTAACTGTTTCTCCCAAATGACTTTCCTCCTCAAGTTGCCATAAGTGATCTGAATTTCTCTAGAAGTAGTCTCTCCTTCTCTCTGTGATTTCTCCCCTCCCACACACATCTGTTCAGTACTAATTCATCCAACTCCCACGTTATTTTGTTCTCTTACTTCTTTACCTCATAATAAACAATTGAAATTGATGTCTTGAGACCATTATCATCCCTGGTTTTTAATTTGAAACACGGATCGAGTGACGTTTTTGTTCGATCGGAACATTTTGCATCACAAGCCATTTTCAGCAACAAAACAAGAATCAAGTGGTGAAATTCTGAAGATGATCAATGGTTTACAATTATTGGAAGTTAGGTGCTAAAAGTTGAAAAATAGACAGAAGGAATTAAAGATTAAAACCGATCACGTTGATTTAGAATCTGAAATACCAATGGGCTAAATGATTCAAGTTACAACCTAGCAAAGTTAAAATCGAACTACATACTTTTTCCGGAAAGTGAATACGAAGACTATCATCCTTACCCGAACAAGGATGATAGTCTGCGGATTTCACAGCACAACCACTTGAGTATTTTGCCTATTTTCCTTTGCGAATCTGTATTTGAAGCGGACTTTGAGAAATGTTCAACCAAACTATGTCAATTATTATAATACCAGAGGGGCACGCCCCTCTGGGGCCCTTCGGGCCAACGTGAAATTTTAAAAAATGTGTGAATTAATTCCGTGAACTCGTCACTCTCCTCTTTCATAACTGAAACTACAGATTGATGAGGTTTTTACAACCTCGTGACCTCATTTCTTGATGAATCGAAAATCGAAAAAGACGGGCATCATTTAGAGCCCATTTCTGATAACCTGTGAAAATTTTGGAAGATTTGGTCCAGTGGGAACTTCGCTAGGGCGGGTGACACGACACCGACAGACACACAGACACACAGAATTTTGCGTTTGTTAATAGTAAAGATTATTAATATCCTTTGTATGCCAAACCATGGTTTGAAACGTTCTCCGGAATATGATTTCTATCTGATTTAGTTTCGGTGTTCGCATTCTTTGGGGATGATGATTGGTCATTAAACTATACTCTCGCACATAGTAAAAATGTAGAATGAAGAGAAAAAAATGACTGTTGACATTCTGTTCAGAATTCTGAGTCTTCTTCTAAAAAAAAAGAAAGATTAGATCTGATAATACATACATACTTTGAAAAAGAAAGGTAGTTAAAAAATTTAAATGTTTACAGGGTGCGGCATAAATAATAGGATGGGTTTCGAACTGCATAACTCTGGCAAAAAACTTGAGATGATATGAAACTTAGGCAAAAGTTTATTCAAATAATATCAAAACAAACTGAAANGCAAAAAACTTGAGATGATATGAAACTTAGGCAAAAGTTTATTCAAATAATATCAAAACAAACTGAAAAAATGACGTCAAGATCATCCCACGTCTTCAGAAGGGAGGCCTTCAGTGCAGCCAAACTTGAATAATTTTTTGTGTAAACCTATTGGGTTCAATATCCCGAAACGGCGTAATCCAATGAATTCAAATCCGGCGAAAAAACCACCAGTGATGAACTTGTGAAAATGGTCTTCAGAGCACTTTGGAGTGACTTTGGCCAGAAGAGTTGGCGCGCCGTCCTGCTGGTAGATCCAGGACCCATCTCAGAAGTTATTTCGAGTTGAGGGAAGTACAATGGTCTCTAAAAAGTGTTTTTCCTAGTATTGCTGTTCACCTGTGCTCCTGGATAAGCAATAATCAGTGAAGTTTTTCCGTTGGGACAAATCCCAGCAAACACCATCACAGAGACGGGATGGGAAATCGTATTGAGAAATTTCCTTTTCTGACAGACAGACTTGATGTCCGTGTCTAGAATTCGATCATTTTGAGGGTTCTAATTAACTTCAACAGAGCATATCTTCTCATCAAAGAAAAGTGTGCGGAGGCGCGTGCCAGAGCGTGTGCCTTCCAGCTAGGTGTCTGAACGGGGAAGCGGTCACCATCATTCATGAACAGAAGGAGTTCAGATAAAAACTTGAAAAACATAAACAAAAAGGTGTAAATCACCAAAATATAAATTACCTACGCTTTTCCGGGTGGTGTACCTGCGCCAGGCCGCACGCAAAGTCTCATCCTATTATTTATGCCGCACCCTGTAGTCTCGACATCATTGATGATTTTGGATTTCATAACCACTCTACTTCGCCTAGCATACTGTAGTTCGACCCCAAATGATCAGTATGAACTCACCTTTGTTTTCCAAAAATCTCCGCTCACCATCTTTTTTCAACAGAAGGCCGTCGTGGATTGTAGCATGTAGTCACCAGAAGGAAATTTTCGTTTTTGAGATTTCTATCTTCGTCGCGAAAAAGATTTATCTTGCGAAACCTTTTTGGTGAGTTTCGCAGGGATCTTGTAAGAAAGGATTTAATTTGATAGAAGAAAAAACAATTGAAGTTTTTAAGGGTCGCATCTGCAGACAGTCGAGGACTGGGACCTATTACTATAGTGAATCATTGTCATGAAGAGTGTATTGTACATTATTTTTTATCTTCGGAATCATTTCAGGTATAGAATATCAAATCGCCAACTTTGGCCAATTGTTTCATTGAAGTCCGACATTTCTGGGAACATCCAATCTCATTTCAGTCAGCTTCATGATTCTAGACACTCATGAATTTCTCGACCGGATCATACAGACTCGAATTCCTTCTTTTTACACTCCAGATCCAGATTTTCTTTTACCCAAGATAAGCCGTCATCAAAAGAACCTGGAATCCGGTTTGGACACTTCTTGTCCCGGATCGGAACATGTAGTTGTCGAATGAAGACAATCTGTTTCGTATTTCCAGAAGATTCAAATCTCGCCCATCGTCTCAATTCGAATTCTCAATTCGTTTTGTTCATTGAGTTATCTGGTTTCCTATCTGCGCAGGCGAAACACGAAAATATCGGAGACGAGAAGAAAAGATACCCGATTCAGGAGCCAAACCTTCAAAAAATGTACTGTTTGAAAAATATAAAGGGAAAATGGAGGTGACATTAGGTAAAATGGCACAGATTTAAGCAGAAATTCAGGAAATTTCCACGGAAAACGGAAAATCAAAAACGAAGGACACCTCATAAAGTGATTTGTCCAACATTATCGATTCCTAAGAGGTATGAAAAATAGTCAATTGTTCCATGAAGTCTTTTGACATATTCCCAGTTGACTTCTGTTTGATATCGGTTACAGGAACTGATAAAAACTTACAAGATAATTTTAGTCAAAGAATCAGTGCATCAGTATTCATGTCTTGTTACAAACTCCGTCAAATCATTCCAACTATCTTTCAGAGGATTGATCTTTACTTTAAAATTATTCTTTTGAGTATTTGATCTCTGTGAAGGCTTCCGAAAATAGTCTAGTATTGAGAGTTATCTTTTTGCATTGATCTACCGTAAAACAGCCCTGTCAAAATAGGCTATCTTTCCGTTGAATCTGTAATGGTCATGGCAGCAGCCCGTAGCAACAAAAAGTGAACCATCTCGAAGTAACAAACGGAACAAAATATCAAAGGTTCAAGAATTCGTGAAAATTGAATTGAGCGAAAAACTGAAGCATTGAGCAATTAAAAATTGCAGTTTCAATTCATTTTATCGTATTCAAGAAGGAAGGAATTCTGCTTATCAGCTGGTTCCCAAAGTGATGAATTTCTTATAAACGAGAATTTCTTCGTTTCGCAAACACTCCTGAAACCTAGCTATTGGTATTTCGAGTTTCCTGACTTGTGTTCAATAACTCAAAGATTATTGTTGCGATACACTGATTTCTGATTTTCTCCGTATCTGGCGGCGTTTCTTTCAACTTTCTTCGAGGTTCTATATCAGAGTTTCAATCAGAAAAGCACACTCGAATATAATCACTCTTCATTTGGCTCTACTCAAAAGTTTTCAATGTCCTGTTATCTTTTAAGTCTAATGTATGACGTGCAGATCAGGGAAAAACCTAAGAAATTTCTTATCCAAATTAATATGGAGAACTTCACTCACTAACAAACTACGACCATACATTTTTCTGATAAAACTTGGGAATCATCCAACAATTCAAAATTTTTGAAAGCATCTGAATCCGTATCAGACTGAATCAAAAAATCAGGACGCTTCGTTTTTCCTCTCGATAAGAAACATTTTTAGCATTTATCAGACGTCATTTTACGACAATTCAATGTTGCTCATTCATTTATCACCGCTTCAGACCCGTACATGATGACTAATTGTTTGCGGTTCCTCGACAAAGTCCTAAAAAAGTATTTCTGATTATCTGAAATTCCATTCTGTTTTCTTTACGATCAGTCTACGAGATTTTTCACTCGAATGTACTGGTGAGGAAACACACTGCAGGTGCACCTCCTAATTTTGTTTTCTTTCTCCTCTTCTGACTCATTTCGGCGACAAAATAACATGTATGAGAAAAAAGCACGAGGATTTCAGCTTTTTCTGCCTTCCTTTTCTAGAATAAAGTTTAGATTTGCACGAATAAACCGTATACAAAATAAAATAAAATCTTGTGCCCTGGTACCCTTGAATTTTGAAAATACGAGGACCTACAACTGAACATTTTGTTAGTTGAACACGTTCTCAACTGTCACAGGAAACAAAATTAATATGGTCAGGGACGTGAAACCGGTCAATTAGAGGAAATGCGGTAATTTGTATTCCTCGTTCAAAATTTTTCCGTGCCACCCATTTATTGGAAAAGCTCATGGCAAAGAATTGAAAACATTAAGTTTCCAACAGTTATCATCATTCAAAAACTCAAAAACTCATTTCACAAAAATAACATTTTCCTGAAAACGTAAAAATCGAGTTCTCACCTCGAGAGCTTCGTTTTCGTTTTGGGGCGCTTCATTCAACAATTCTATTTTTGAAAACAGACCTTATGAAAAAATAATATTGTTTATTTTGTCAACTGCTGGACTCCCGCCGAGACTATTCATATCTCCGGCTGAATCTTATTGTAGTCACTACGAACTACACCAACACCCGTATTTCATATCAGTTGTTCATAAACACCTCCCCTCTGTGGGTTATCAGACCATTCGCCTCACTCGAAGTACATGATGTTTAAAAAAAGAGGTCAGTTTGGGAAAGTACTCCCAAATGTCTGAGAAAAGTCAAATATTCACCCGGTCAAGCGACACGAGTGCATCCACCAGTTGGTACCTCTTTTCTTACCTTCATTTTTTCTCGAAACTCTTTTTGTTTGTCTCTCACAAACAAATACATTTTCGTTTTCGTTTACACAAGCGAACCACTGTCCACTCTCGCTCACTTTCACCCATCATTCTCTATTGATTTGCAGCTGAGAAATCAAGACAAGATTGAACCGCAACTGAACGAAATCGGACGAGAAACAATGGAAGTGTTCGTTGAATGGGCACCAAATGTTGTTCTTCTAGTTGGTGTAAGTCCTTAGACTTTTGAAAACTGACGACTTTCCAACCATTTCTTTTTTCAGGGTATGTCTGTTGTGTGCATAGTAATTCATATAATTCAATCAACGATTCGACCTCCGAAATGCTGTCATAACTCTTCTGGTTAGTGATTTTATGGGGTTGAGAATAAGTAAGAGTCAAATGATGCCATATGGTGATAACACGAGTTATCAATCAAATAATATGAACTGATTACTTTAATAAGATCAGCAGCAAGTAATTTTTAACTTTTGACGGCTCAGAAACCGTATGAATGAAATATATAGAAATTAATAAGAATTCCGTTTGCAAGGACTGTAGTTGGTACAACCGGGGTCAGCTTCTAGTCACATAGGGATACATTTTTTAGCTATTGGCCAGAAATTAATACCTTTAAGCGGTTCATATTGTGTAGTAGGAATGACGTTACCGCTAATAGACCGGCACCCATTTACAGCCCTTTTGATCAAATGTGTTTCTTCTGTAACAGTTATTCACAAGTCGAACATGTTGAATACAACAGAAGAAACATTTTATTGTTTTATCACTTTTTGATATCCCTCAAGGAACCAGAATTCATTCGGTCGGAGGGGCGGGAAGGGTGTGCCCGTCTATTAGAGGAAACACGGTAGTCAGAGCTGTTATGTCTGGAATTTTCTTATCAATTCAGCCAGTTTCTGAGCTAAGGCTGAGTACCCGAGTAGCCAAAACTTTACCGATCATACCCTAAAATATATTGAAATCAACATTTGGGTACACACTTCGAGCTTTGGTCAGAAATGGTGAATATTGCGCACGAGGAAAATGTAGTGAAGTCGTAAAATCATCATGACAACGACGCTACCAAACTTCTTAGATTATAACAGTTTTCGAAAAAGTTTTTCGATAGTAATTCCGTTGTGAACAACTAGCGAATTCAAGTTTTTTTCAGGAACTCTAATAATTGGTCTTCCACAAGTGCATCCTCATGATTCATTTCAATATGTTCGATTGGAGAGTCAGAACATTGAAGCCGATTCGTGGCATAAAACTGCATATCCTGTGTTTGACGTTTAGTCTTCATAATACTGCTTTATGTAATTAATGAACTGCTTTAAAATTAAAACTTAAGTTTGCATTGAAAGCTGCATGATTCATCAAAGATTGATGAATATCGAAGAATAAATGAACAGATTTTGATGAATCCCTGAAAATTTTAGAATCTTCATCGGAAAAGGTTTCGGCTGTAAGCCAGACCAGGCTCCAGTTCTGCTCAAAAATCGAGATGTTTATCTCTCTCTCTCTCTCTCTCTCTCTCTCTCTCTCTCTCTCTCTCTCTCTCTCTCTCTCTCTCTCTCT
>LR545074.1:24357-161620 GCA_900536305.3 Caenorhabditis sp. 40 LS-2015 | reverse complement strand
TCTCTCTCTCTCTCTCTCTCTCTCTCTCTCTCTCTCTCTCTCTCTCTCTCTCTCTCTCTCTCTCTCTCTCTCTCTCTCTCTCTCTCTCTCTCTCTCGCAAATATCGACTACTCTGTGTGAATGGGTACCTCCTCAATCAATATGCGTATGCGAATCTCCCCTCATCGATCTACGAACCATATGTTTTCAAACTTAACAGATTATCGAAGTTTTCTATGATTTTAAACAAAACAAAAATACTTTCAAATTATTTTCCAGAATGCCTATAGCCGTACTGAAATTTCCGTTCCTCATTCAAGAGAGTATCTGCAGAGAGATGAACTACAGTCAACTAACTGTCATGTCTTTTTGCTCTCTCAGGACGCGAAGGTTGATCGAGTTCCTCAATCTGACAATTCCAAACCTTTACTACGACAGTCCAAAAAAGTATTTCCTTTGTGGGATTTATTTTGGCAATGAATTCAGAAGGGTTCTGGCTGCTCGAGAGGATCAATCTCTTCTGATAACAGACACCCAGGAAATCAAATTGGGTAGTGTCAAGATCAAAGTTAGGTTAGTTGTATCTCTCACTTGGAAAATAATCGAAAATTAATCGTTTTTCGTAATAGCTTCATTTTTTTGTCCTTTTTGATTGTCCGCTCTACCGACGGAAGCTAATCAGATCAATTTGAGTCAGTAGAACCGACTCTCAAAGAACAGTTAAATTTTCCAAGTCCTGATAATTGAATTTTTCATAATTTCAGATTTTCATCGAAACTTGATCGTGAAAAAAACATGTACTACGTGATAGAAGTTCCTATAATCGATAGAACAATTGAAGGAGCAATGCAAGAACACATCAATTCATTGTTCCATTACTCGGGACCAAATCATTTGGCTATCAATATGAACTCAAATAAGTTGCCAAATCTCAAAAATGTTTCGAGCAGCTTCATTGAGGGAAAGAGGATTGACGTGAAGGATTTAGAAGACCATTTCACTAAATATCCCAACCATCAAAATGCAAACATTGAAGCTGTGATAGATGGTGAGATTGCGGAAGACTCGAAGATCTGGAATATCGGCGGACTCTGCATCCAGAACCATGCATCTGGAATGTTTCCGAGAAGATTCACCGGGCAACACTTGTGCCTTTTAAATGTGCATGCGAAAGTTCCAGAGATTTCCTTTTTTCTAGAAGAATGGGTTTCAAACAGAGCTTACCAAAATTTGAAGACTCTGTTCATTCAATATATTAGCAGCAATTACATGGCTTATCACGAACTAATGCAGATATTCATAACACTACGAAGGTGGCAACCTAATGCACCAAGCGAATCCAGGAATTTCAATTACAACCCACAGTGAGTTCTCATTCTTATTGTCGCGGCGTATGTTAATGGACCCAGTGGCTGATATCCCATAGCCGGACTTATTAGATTGTCATCGGATTGTAGACGTTAGAAGTGGATGTCTGTGATGTATGAAGAGCGATTCTACCAATTATCTTTATTGTTCTAGCTGTGGTCACAACCAAATGGAGAGTTAGCAATCCTTCAGTTGTGTGGTGTGTGTTGAGTGGTTCAGTGGCAATAGCTGTGGTGATGTTTCATCTCCCCTCTCAGTCGGTTCCTCTCGTCCTAATTCCCTTTACATAAGGATCATAGGAAGAGACGAACCTTCTTCGATAGGAGGTGACACATAGAAGACGTAGCCGTCCGATGATTACCTCTCGGTAACAACTGTGATGGTGTGCCTCCAAGACGGGCGGTCACGCTCGTTCATCGAGAGACGTTAGAAGTGGATGTCTGTGATGTATTGCTCGCCATGGCGACAAGTGAGTAGACTGACGATTGCACCGTCCGCGCCGGTCCCTGAGAGAGAAGGAGACGCAGAGTGGTTAGAAAATGGCGCTGCCCTCGTTGTCCATTGGAGCGCGTTTGCATGTCCAAGGAAGGTTTAAACTTGGGGATTACTGTAGTTGACTGTGGTAAGGTAAATGAGAAACAACATAACGAGTGAAGATCCGAAAGGTATGGAAAGAGCCAGCGAATCCGTTAGTAGTTAAAAGGTCGCGGATTAATGCCGGATGGCATGGTTCGCGACACTCCCCACGGAATGGGAACCTACATCACGAGTGAAACGTGGTGGTGTAGGTTGTATCGATTCGTCTTCCGCTGGCGATTGACTACTTTTGCTTGATTTCTCTCGCTCCCTTTGAGTTAGGTGACTCGATGGAATGTCTTGTGAAGGTCGCGAAATAATGCCGGATGGCATGGTTCGCGACACTTACATTATTGTTCATAGATCACAAGAAGCGTTAGAATTTTCTGCTTCAGAACGGTCCACATTATGTAGTCGATCAGGAATCTCAGGAATCTCAGACAGTTCGCAATATAAAGTCTAATAAATCCATGCATTCTAGAATAATCGGTATGAAACCTTCGGAGATCGAAATCTGGCACCCCGACGTCTTCAAAATCGTCAGAATTGACGGAAAAAAAGCTTTCATGCGCTGTCACCCTGAAGGATTTTTTCTTTTTGTCCACAGCGATGCGGAGTAACCAGTATCTACTGTGTGTGTGTGTGTGTGTGTGTGTGTGTGTGTGTGTGTGTGTGTGTGTGTGTGTGTTTTTTTTTTAGTTTTTCCTATGAATGTTCTTGTTTTTATTTTCTTTTTTTGTTTTCTGGTTGGAGGCGCTACTTTCAACTCCAGACCCCCGTCATTGTTTCTGTATTCAATCCTTCGCTACCGTCCACTTCGGCTACTCTTGGTTGATAGGTCTTATTCTTACCGTTACTTATGTATATGTTTGCCTCCTTTCTTTCAATTTTTGAATAAAGAAATCTCTCTCAATTGATATGTTCAATCAAAGCCACTCCATCCGAGGATAACCTGAGATGATGCATCAGGTTAGTACAGGAAGCCAAAAGTATACGGAAAACTTTCCTTCAAGAAGAAGTGACTACCAGCATCAGCAACCTAGTGAATGAATAGGAATCCTCGTCTCTTTTTTCGTTTTTTTGTTCTTCATTCAGGAAGACTCATGTGCTATCTAGATCTTTACGACCAGACGTAATATACTATCATGATAGTTGCAGATACTTTCGAATAATAGATACTACTGAAGCCTTCCACCACTTGACATCCAATGTCATGGAAAAACTACTATAATGTCTTGTTCTACCAAGATGGCAGAGCTGGTCAATGTTGTGCGTGCTGGATGGAAATCTCTACCGGTGAAACGAAAGAAATTCTGCAATTTTGAAAACACGGGAAGAAATTATCACGCATTCAAGAAAATGAATCACAAACTGTAAGGGGCAATCAATAAGTGAACCCCAGACAGTCCTGCCAAAGGGGATATCCCCTTCACATGACTCCATCACTCATCTTTACATTTTGCTTTGATTATGATGCCAAGAAGTGGCTGAGTAAGAAGAAACAACTCTTGACTTCATCAACAGCACTATTACAAATTACTTTCACTTCTGAAGTGCCTTGTTATTAGTAGACCAGTTCATGCAGAACATTAAAACTCTTCATTGATGAATACGGAACAGTAAAACAAATAACCCGAATGTTTGAAAACAGTACAAAAAAACAAGACATCGCCAGTTTACATCATTGACTTGGAACGTTGAACATCACATCCGTGATTCTCAACCTGCCGGCTGATCACATCATCAGCTACTGTCTTTCTGTCGTAGACGAGTCCAAGAGCAGCTGCCGTATCGATGAGAACTCGGGTCCAGTTGTACTTGAGAGAGTACTCGGAAGTACGGTAGTCTTGTGGGAAAGTGTGGTGGAAGTTGTGACCTCCCTCTCCGACGGCGGCGATGGTGGTGAACACGTTCTCGACTGGAGACACGGAGTGATCATACGGCTTCCATCCGAAGCTGAAATTTGAGAATTGATTGTTGGGTTGATTTGGAGCATAGGTTTGATACAAGGCAAACTACAATCAGACTAAAAATGAATTTTGAAACTCACTAATGGGCAGCACTGTTGATGCACCATGTGGCATGAAGAGTGAAGCAGTAACGGAAAGTGGCGGCGGTGTAGAAGGCGATGAAGGCAGTTTCTCCCCAGAAGTAGACTGGAATGATGGTTGGGAGGACGAAGCAGGAGAGGATCACAAGTGGGAAGTAGTGTCTTCTTTGGAAAGCAAGAACTGGGTCGTTCAGAAGATCAGACATGTCGAGTTTAGCTCCTTGTTCCTTGACTTGTGGGTGCTTACGAACCAGCAGCCATCCCATATGAGCGAAGAAGAATCCACGGGTGGTGTTATGTGGGTCAGCATCAGTATCAGTCCACTTGTGATGGCAGCGATGATCGCGAGCCCACTCGATGACGTCATTCTGGAGAGCAATGTTGTTCAAAAGCATCAAGAAGATTCGCATTGGAGTCGTAGCCTTGTATGACTTGTGTGACCAGAGACGATGGGCTCCA
Organism: Caenorhabditis sp. 40 LS-2015; assembly: GCA_900536305.3. Lineage (NCBI taxonomy): Eukaryota > Metazoa > Nematoda > Chromadorea > Rhabditida > Rhabditidae > Caenorhabditis > Caenorhabditis tribulationis. The sequence continues at coordinate 157,188 of LR545074.1, read as the reverse complement.
GCGGTGATTCCGAATCCTCCGAAGACATACAGAAGGAATGCTGAAATTGGGGAAATCAGATGACTTTTCATTATCTTTTTCATGTTTTAAACTCAGAATCACCCTACTTTCTCGTGCTGATAGAAACCCGGAATGATCGAGAAGTGCATGCCGTTTTTGCCTCCCTATTCTCATTAACCCACAGTATGTGGTCATTTCTCCCTCTTCCACTTTTTCGGAATCACGCCATAAATTTTTCGGCGACATGAAATGTTCGACTACTCTCTGTCGCTGATCAAACTGATAACGATTGATGCAGAAAATGACTTACTGAAGACGCAGGTTTGCCATTTCGCTTCAAAGAAGAATTGGTAAAGACCGATGGCGGCTCCGAAGTGAAGAGCAACAAAGAGGGCGACGTTGCGCCAGACAATCTCCATCTTGTAGGGGATCTGAAAAATAATTTGTTGAAAGGAATCTAAGGAAGATGAAAATCATGTTCTGGACTGCAAAACTTTCCCAAACTTGATGTTTTTTCAATCTGTTAATCTCAGAAATGGGTATTGTATAAAGATATGAAAACTCACTTTCTTGCTCTCTTCTTGAAGCTGAATGATTTCATCTGGATTCACAGCAAGATATTGAGATTCTGGAGCATCCTTCTCAATCTTTTTGGCAAGGGTTGAACGAGTCTTGACGGTCATTTTACTGTCTGTTTTCTGGAAGAATAATCAATGATGATTTTGAAATTAGAAACCAATGTTATAAGCAGAAAAAAAAGAAGAGAAGCTTGATGTTTATAGAAAGAAAGTAAATGAATACGAGTTGTGCGTTATTCGTCCCTTTTATATTCGAGCATAGATCTAGTCGTGTCCGTAGTTGAAAAGTGGGCGGAGCTAACGTCCAGCTACACTACGAAACGGAAGACCCTTTGCCCTGTCCCGTCGTCTCATATCACACCATTTCTGATACTGAAAGAAAAAAGGTGGGTTGGTTGTTTTCTGGGCGACACGAGACAGTGTAGGAGACTGTGAGACGCAGGGAAAGAAGTGTTGCAGAACGAGTTGCGTGAGGAATTGGAAGGATCACAAATTGGAAAAAGAGGAGGAAAATCAGGACTCGAATAGTTCATTGTAACGAAACAGTTGAGAACTATTCAGTTGGTTGATGTGGTCTTCAAAATCTTCGAATCAAAACACTCAAACAAATCACGTTTCTTGTTTTGTCATGTCAGGAGGTCTGCATGCTCAAGTGGGTCACAATGTTTCGAAATGTGTACTTTATGTGGAAGATTCCAGAAACTTTTTTTATTTGTTAGCAAGTTTTGAAATAGGCTAGAGGTGTTTTGAGCAACCATGGTAACGTTCCGAAAATACTAACTGATTTCCAATCTACTACCACGGAAGTCTTGCTACACTCCGTATTCCCTTCTTTGTCCTTCTTCCTCTCTGAAGCATCGTTTCCGTCCACATCTGTCATCTATCTTTCATATCCATCACCCATTTTCTTTATACTTTGTCCCTTTACCCGCATGTTTCATCCTCTTTGCTTCTGTTCAAATGATAATGAAGGTTCTTGGTTCAAGATACCCTAGTCCTACTATCTAACTGACCATTTGGTCATTATCAGCTGACTATTTTCCTCTGAACTGCTTGCTCCACTACACTAGGTTTTCTTCCTGCATTTCATATCATCAACATATTTCCTGATGGTTGATACACTACTTCACCACTTGGTGATACACTACTTCATTTGAGCTACAAGTAAGAATTATTTTTTCTGAGAGATTTCGTGCTGCAGTTTTTGGAATCATTACACACCCCATAAATTATGGGCCACAAAACTTCATTTCTTTCAACAGTCCATGATTCCTTAAAAGATCTCAAAAAGAGGTCAACTAAAACTGTTGAACACAGTGTGAGGAACAGTTGACAACTTTTTGATACCTGGAAACGAGATAAAATTGATCAGTGTGACGGGAAGAGGATGCCGGTATATTAGAGGAAGTGCGGTATCTGACAATTAGATTGCTGGTTCGGTTGAACTTTTCTCCCATAATCTGAGTCATGGTCAACTCGACCTTACCGATTCAGATTTCAAAATGAAAAAATAGGAAATTCTCACTCGGCTTGAGTTATGACCTCACAAAGTCACCCCCTTGACTGAGGATACTCGTGGTATGCTGTAAAAGTGTATAGAAATTATACTGCTCTTCAATTTCGCGACGTCTTAAGTTACCATACGATCATCTTGCCGATTTTTCGTTCAGAATCTGATTTGAAATTAATCCAGATTTAAAGGAAAAGTTCCACCCAATCAGTCGACTAATCTCTTTATAAGAGGTTCTTTTGGTTTGTTTGATTTTTCGCTAGTAAACTTTCTCACATGATGGCATGATGTTTGTCTACCACCTAGCTGTTGTGCCAATTTCAAATCGACTCAACTACACATCCTTGTTTTTCTCCGACCAATCATCAGAGTTCAAATCAAACTGTTTCATGCGCCAAACCACCTTGCTTTCTTCTTCTGCTCATCTTCTCCAATCAAAGGAGAAAGTCAAAAGAAAGGAAACGATAAGAGAAGTTGGAGAACTTTGTCCGAATTCTGATGATTTATTCTGATAAGAATGACGACAATGATAACCAAACATGGAGAAAAGAAAATCAAACACGACTATAATTTTCCAATTCCTTTCAATCTTTCCAACCATCCACGTTTTTCCCCTCTGTGACGTCCCGATGGTGTCGGAATTCTGGAGTCTGGTGGTGAGATGGTCATTCGAGGAATCGAACTAGGCGGATCCAATGTTCGAGGACGAAGAATTGAAGAAGCAGGTGGCTCACGGTTTGCTCCACTATTCTCTGCTGTTCTCTGTAAGCGTTCTGATTATTTCCATCGAATATATATCCCAAGGACTCACAAATCTAGACAACTGTACGGATGGCTGCTGGAGTCGGCTCACCGGCTGTGATCTCTGAATCTTGCTTTGTCTTCTCTCCACTCCTTCCATGTGTTCTCTCCTTTGCTCTCTTCGTTCTTCTCTGTCATGCAGAGAATCTACAGTATTCCTACTTTCCGCTGAGAACGCTCTTTCCAGTTTTCGAACTCTTCCCATTTGAGGAATACTCGCTGGAACAATATTGGCGGTTGTTCCTTCTGGTACGATATCATATGCGTTTCCTTTGACAGGAATGATAATTCTTCGGGAGAATACAGGAGTATTGTGAGGGCTGTGTACATTATTCGAAACGTCTTGAGTTGAATTCACCGTAGTATTGTTCATAGTTCTCTGACAAGGTGGTTCATAAGCATTGTATCCATGATCGATGCTATTGGTCTTCATAAATTTGATACTCCTTCTCGTCTCCTCATTTCTCCGGATTCTCCTCTCCTCTGTTTCCACCAAACTGATTGGTCTTCGGTTACTCGGAACCTCTCGGGTGACTCTATCTCTCATCAGATTATTACTCGATATTCCAGATGGACCTCTCCTCACGGTCGGTCGATTGTTTCCATTCATCTCTCTTATCATAGTCTCAATTCGATTACTTGCTCTTCTTTCTGGAACTGCCGAGTTTGCAGCCAGCTCCATTGAGAAATCTGTAAAACGAGAGATTACAAGATAGCACTGCAAACTACGAGTGTACCCTTCGAATAGGAGAATAACTTCAAAAACTCCTCCTCAATGTTTCGATCACTTCCAACAACCGAATTCTTCTTCACAATTCGCCTCGAATTCTCCACACGGGACCCATGAAGTTTCAGTGGCAGATAGAAGCTTAGATCTTGTCGGACCTAATTAAAAAGTGTATTTTATTTTCAAATTAAAATTCTACTCACATTTCTATCAGCAATACTGTGTCCGTGGAATGAAGAAGGTCGCTTTTGACGCTTTCCTCGAAGAGTTTGCATTATTTTGAGTCTTTCCAGTTGTGCAAGACTTACAAGATGAGACGATTGGGACACAATCAAGTCGATCTGAAATACAAAATTATAGAATCTCAATTTCAAAAACTCTCATTAGGTACCTGAGCTCTACTTGCTTCGTTCGCTTTCTCAATCATTGCCCATCTGGCTTCATTCAATCTCCGCACCACAGAATGAGTGAATGCATACAATGCTTCATACGTCGGCAGATTCTCCAACCGTCTCTTCATATTCATCTCGTCCACTCCGAGTTCCATTAGACTCGAATGTATCACTCTCATGTGCTCTCTTTGCAGATTCTCCAGTTTCTCGAGACAGTTCTGATGAGCATCCTTTTCATTGCAGTTCGAGTTGAGAGCCATTTGATGGGCAGTTGCTGCTTCCAACTTGGCGTTTTGCATTTGATTCTCGAAGATTCGAAGCCGTTCTTCTATCTTTTTGATCCAAAGAGTTGCACTTTTCTCCATTCTTTCGTCAAGAGTCAGTCTATCCAATGCATCAGAAAGAGCACACCTTCTACTCAGAGTGCTCACTTGCATCTCCACTTTATGAAGTTGACATTGAAGTTTGCTTTGTTGTTGACTTTTCTCCCTCAGTTGCTCTACCAAACGGAGGTTTCTCATTTTCATTTCCTCAATTTCAGCCATCAAATTATCCTTTTCGTGCTGCCAATGAGTCTCTTTGCTCACTCGATACACATCTTCTAAAATATAATAGTAATCATTACAGACTCCATCGCCTACCATGTCTATAATTGTGAACATTGAGAGATGACGCTGTCTTTCTCTGTCTGATCTGCCGGAGACAATCCGAATCCTCACTATCATCTCTTCGGTAGTAACTGGCAGGACGAGGTGGTTTATTGGCGACGCGAGAACAATGATCCTCCATATTGACATACATTCCAGAAGACTCCGAATCATTTCCATTTCCGGAAATCTTCCTCCGACGTTTCTTGATTACTTGTTTCAATGAAGTCGTTTTCGAATAAGAGGTTGGTTGAGGAATATGAGTGGAGCGACGACGAAGACCAAGAAGATCGAGGAATGAAGAACGGCTCGTGGCTGTAAAATTTTAGGGGAGTGTACTAAAAAATAGAAAAAAAACGAACTCATAGTCTCTGATGGATCTCGCGAGGAGGACGCAGAAGATGGAGATGTGCATGCAGAAGTAGAGTGGTCGTTCTGATGACGTGGAACATTCACAGAATCACACCTTCTAATAGTATCCCTGCTCCGATGATCATCTTCGTCGAACACTTGATCATCAATTTCACTATCACTCAATTCGGGACGAACGATTGGGGGTGCTCCACTCCTTCCATAGGATACATCAGTGGAGGTCGTCATCGAGTTATTGTTCTCTTTTCTCGGAGGAGTTGATAATCTTTCTCTTGCTCCATTTCGTATTTCCATTGAATCCGATGAACGATTCGATCTTCGGAGTTTCGGGAAGATTGACGATCCACGCTGTTCGAACATTGCAGACATTCGTTGAACTACATTTTTCGAGTTACGCGGAGCTGGCACCAGACGAGTTTTCAATCTGCGGTTCTCGGTTCGGAGTGATCCGATTTCATCAACCAGTGAGCAAAGGACAGCTGGAATTTCGGTTCAGAAATTGTCATCGCAGTCAAAGGGCTTACAAAGGATAGGCGGGCCGTCATCAGGATCTTGACTCAAATCGTTTTCGTTGTCCTGAGATTGCTCCATCATTTGTTCGAGCTCTCGGACGAACTCTTCCTCTTCCGACTCATATCTCAAATTCGTACATTTAAATCTGTTTCAAGCATTGAAAATGTAACTCTTGAACCAAGTTAAAAATTATATTTTCAAGCTTATTCTGAATCGAATTGACCTGGAGTTGCTTACAAAAACGTCTAAATACCTGAGAATAATATCTCGAACAGAATATCCATTTGGGTGTTGAGTCGACATTTATTGACTGCGGCGGCCGCAAAGATCGAATGATAGAATGGAACTGGTTATTCAGAGCAGTAGATTCACCCCGAAACTGTGTAATTGAGCAGTTGGTTGATAGAGGGCACACCGTCAAAACACGCGCAGTTTGTAACAATTTAAAAGTGATTCGGAAGAGAGAACGGAAAGGGGTCAGGTTTCGCGACTGTTTCCTAAGTAATTCGAGGTGGTTGAATTCTTCAGGAATGTTCAAAAGGCAAAGAGTATGAATACAAGTTTATTAGTCGTTTAGTCGAATTTACAGGTTCATGGTAACAGGAAATGAAATTACTGATGCTTGCGCTTTCCTCCTTTTCCTTCTCCTTTTCCCTCAGATTCCTTGGTTCCATTTTTCTTGTGTTCAAAGAGTCCTCCGATGTAGAAGATTGTCGGGATCTCTTGTGGATAGGTTTCCTTGAGTTCGTTGATCTTTTCATCTCTCTGGATCTTGGTAAGACTCAAATCAGCATTGATTTTGTCCACTTCCACTTTGGCGGCGGCAAGACGGTCGATGACGGAGGAGATGTTCTTGCTCACTTGTTCCTTGTGGGTCGCGAGGCCTTTGGCGAATTCGGCATATTGGTCCTGAAATGTGAAGTATGAATTAGACTACCAACAAAATCTCAAAACTTACACTCAAGTTGTTGGTCTCAGCCCATTTCACGAGTTTTTCCTCTTTTTGTTGGAATGAGATTCCCGGATTCTTGACGATTCCGAAAAAGGAACTGCGTTGAGGATTGGTGAGATTCTTGATAAATGCTGGCTCCTCTCCTTTCTGGTGATGCTTGTGCTTTGAATCGACAGTTCCCGAGACGAGCAGGAATACAACGAGAATTGAGAGACGAAGAAACATCTTTACTGAAAAAATATATGGAAAGTTTCGAAAGTTGGAAAAAGAACGAACGAAAAGCCGGGGGAAGAAGAAGAAGATATGAATGGAATGGGAGGGAGGAGAAGGGCTCTTTTATGAGTTTCTGTCTCGTTTTTCAAAAAAGAAGATGAAAAATGTTGAAGAGAGAGAGAGAGAAGGAGAGGAAACAAAATTACACAAGAAGTTCGGTTTCGAAAGTGTCGAGTTCCCGGTGGTTTGAACAAAACATGGACGGGTTTCGATACAGAGAAACAAAACACTTCCGGTTGGATTCAGATTATAACTGGCTGATCCTTTCCGGTCTAAAGATCAAAGCTGGGTGCAATAAATCGTTTCGAAGTAGTAGTCATTTTTAGAAGTTTTCGAATTTGAAGTGAACTTCATAATTCTGAAAATGCTTTACTTAACTCAAAAGGAACTTTCAAAAATCGGAGACAAGGTGGAATGAACACAAAGAACGACTGGGAAATACATGCATGTCGAAGGGACAGAACGGAAAACCGTTCCATAATGGTTCTTGAAAACCAATCAAAATGTTCTCGCAGAATTTTCCAGAGTAATGCTCAGAAGAAGAAGAAACCATTTGATTGCATTTTCCATGACACAACCCTCCAGAAAACACCAGAAAATCAATAGAATATTCTGAGGCGGAGAAGGAGAGTCAACCTGTATTCGTGAGAATGCCAATAAGAGTGGTTGGTTTGGCGAAGAGAGTGTCCCCCCTCTCAACAAGTAATTATACGGTGACCTTCCCATCGTAATTTCCATTCAGCTCGTCATCGAACCTGTCATGTTCTGATGAGCGGAGAGGTCGGACAATTTGAAATGAAGATCTTTTGAAAGAACAACGAATGGTCTGTTTGTATTCAGATTACTGTTTGTTAACTCGATTAGTAAACTTTGCATCGAAAATAGTGAAGATTTTTGAGAACACCTGTCTGTCCTTGGTTGGAAATGTCCGAAATTGTTTGCGTCACAAGGAAATGATTTATTGGTAAGAGTAACATCGAGACACAAGGAAACATCATCCTTCCGTCTAATGAATTGAGACAACGGATTGTTTGTTTGAGATGTCATCTTGTGGGTTGAAAAGGTGACGAATGAAGAGAAGAGTTGGGATTTCCTGGAAAATGACATTTTTGAACCCGGTCAACGATAAATCAATCACTTTTGAGTATTCTTCCTCCATGAGCTCATTCACTGCCTCTCTCTGTTCTTCGATGCTCAATGTTCCGTTTTGAAGTATCTTGAAAAGTTGAGAGTTGACGAGAGACAACTGAGAAATCAACTGTGTGACGTTTTTCTCCATTTGAACTTTGGTTTCGTTCTGCAGAGTCTCGTACTGGGCGTACTGGGTCTGAAAAAGAATAGGTTCAAACTGAACAGCGTATGATCTCTCTTGCTTACCACTACGTTATAAGTGGTTGCCCATTTCTTGAAATCCCCAGCCTGAGTGTTCAATGGAATCGTCTCATTCTCCAAAATTACTTTGTAGTCGTACTGTGCTTTGAGTGAAAGACTAGATAGGAAATCCGGAACTGGTTTGGAGAAGCGAATGAATCCGATATGGTTGTGGACTTGAACCGCAAAGACTAAAGGGAAAATTAGGGAAAGAAAAGGGTAATTCATTCTAGTCGGGACTGAAAGGGTTTTGAATAGATATAAGGCCAAAAAAATTAGCAGGTGTTAATCGAATTCTCTGAAGGTTGGGGATGGTTGTCATGGTGAAAGGAAGCATATGATTTCGGCAGCTGGAAATTTGAGGTTGGTGTTACAAGTTCGTAGATGTTGTCATCATGAATCAGCATCTGAAGGAAAAGAAGGATGATTTAAAAATATTACTTCCAGATAACTATGACAACGTTTCATGCAGACAGTTCTTGAACTCATTCAGACTTGTGATTTGTGATAATCCAACCGAAAAAATCGTATTTTCATTGTTAAACACTTGGAGACCAATTACAGACCGGCAACCCATCTATCTCCGTTTCCACTTTGCACTCCCACCTGGTTGAACTGACCAAATCACACAACCAACTTCATATGAAAATCAAAATCTTTTTTTTTCAACTGAAAGACATACAACAGATCGACTCAAATTCATTTCAATTTCATCAGGATTAACGCCCCCAAAAATCGGATTTTCTCGATCAAATCCGCCTGCCCTCCACCTGCCCAAATCGGTTTCCTCTATTTTACCCAACTTTTTTATTCATTCACTGGTTTTTGTACTTGTTTGAAATCACGAGAATCATGAGGAGTCTGGTGTTTGTTGCCTGTTTGGCAGTCTCTGTTTCTTCGTTGAGCTTCTTGGAAAAGGCACAAGGATATCTATCGTGAGTTTTAACATCGATGATAGTGTTGCTCATTCCATCATTCCAGTGGAAATTCCGCATCTAATGCAACTGCCCCAGCATCCACTTCCAACTTCTGGGCGGGAATCCAAAATTCTTCTTTCGGACAGTCTGTTCAAGGAGGAATCAATTTGTAGTTAGTTCTCACTGTGTCGCTATCTTTTATTCGAGATTTTTTATTTCAGCAACCAGGCCAAGAACAACAATGGATCCAACAACTGGCAATCGTAATTTTCATAATTTTCTTTCCAGAAATTGTTTAACCGTTTCAGATCCCTCGCTAACTCATCTGTTGGAAACTTCTACCAACAAGGAGTGAACTTCTTGTAAGTCTATTAAATGTCAGTTGCATAAAATCATTCGAACTTGTTTCAGCTCTGGAAATGGAAGCTCCAACTTCATCGATACTGCTGCCATTCAACAGTGGGTTTGATCTTAAAATAGGTGAAGATACAAAAGGGTTTTCAGATCTCTCGGAAACTCATCGTTCGGAGAAGTTGTTCAGAGTGGAGTGGACTTCTAGTGAGCCTTCGTTGAAAGTATGCGTCATAAACTCTCTTTTTCAGCAACAACCTGAAGAATGGACCAACCTCTTTCGGAGGAAACGCCTCCGTCGTCATCGGAAATTTCATTCCATTCCTTGCCAACGCTTCCACTGAAGCCAAGACCGAATTCTATGCGATTCTTCCAAAAGTGCCCAACATGACAATCAATGAGTTCGAAACTGAAGTCAACGCCTGGGCAGCCAAGTACGGATTGACGGAGGAAGTGGAGGCATTCAATCAGAGAAAGGAAAATCAAACCGCCGCTGCTGAAGCGCACGCCAACGAAATCATCATGAGTCTTCCAAACGTTCTCAACAACTTGAAGGCAATCAAAGCAGATAAGAACCAAACTGCCACTCAGATGCACACGAGAATGATGGACTATATCAACTCTTTGGATGAAGATACCAGAGATGTGGGTATCTTCCTTGGGTTATTGTTTCTATCCTTGTTTTTCAGATTGTCTTCATTTTCTTCAAGTCAATGCTCCCACCGCAGTTCACCAGACCGAAATGTGTGGACAATGGAAACTTCTTGGCCAACATGTACCAGAAGGCTTCCGAATACTTTGGAGGAAAGAACAGCACTACTGGAACTGGACAAGGAAATGGAGGAACCAATGGAAACATGTTCGGAAGTATCGGGGGATTCTTCTCGAGCTTTAATGGAAATGGAAACGGAAACGGAAACGGAAATGGATCCGCATCCGGAGACAAGCCACATCCAATGCTTGGAATGATCAGCAACTTCATGAATGTGAGTTTCTTCATTCGAATCTTCTCATTATATTTAATTTTCAGAAGAACAACATCAGTGAAGCACAAGCGAGCGCTGTGATGAATGGACCTCAACACGACGAAGGATTCGCTTCCATCCAGATTCTTCCAGTCGCTCAGACAAATGTGGGAGTTGGAGCACTTGCCAGTGAGACTCACATGGGTTTGGCAGTCATCGACGAGGCAAAGGCAACCACAAAGAAGAACAAGAAACAACAAAACGCCAATAAGAATAAGAAGAAGACGACAGTCGCTCCAGTCGCGGTCGATGCCAATCTCGAAGTACATACCGAAGTCCTTTAGAATCAGTTTTGAATGAATAAATGCATTCAGAATAAGTTATATAAAAGACCGTTTTATGAATAACAATTTCAGACAGTGACGAATGGTCACCGCGTTTTCTGTCAACTTTTCATCTGCATCTTCCAAAAGTATAAAAAGATCTGCACGAAGTGGGATTCGAACCCACGCACCCATACGAGTACCAGAACACCCAGTAGACCTCGAACTCGAGGCAAGCCTTTCGCTTGAGTCTGGCGCCTTAGACCACTCGGCCATCCGTGCGTATTTGTGTCCCCTGCCGTTAGGCCTAGACATTCTTTCTTATCTCTCCGTCCTTTTTCCGTTGAGTATGTCGGATAGCAAGGGCGTTCTCGATAGTAGATGAACTTTGTAACCAGGCGATGAACCATATTCGTGGCAGAATATAGTTTTACATTGTCTCTCGAAACCCTCCCACATTTTTCCGTCCAGTTTTGTCTCCTATAACATCATGTTTGTTTCTACATTCAAATACTTTTTCGCTTGAAAAAAAGTTATATGAATTTGCATAAATCCCTCTTTTTCCAAACATAATCCGCGATCTTTTTCGTGTGACACTTCAAGTTCGATCACTCCTCTTTTGGCATATCAATGATCGAGAGAAAGAAACCGGAATTTATTTTCAGTCCTGACTTTCGGCCTTTTAAAGTGTTCCTGTCACTCTATTTTCTGCTAATGTTCCCGAGGAAGTAGTCGTTTCAATTGGCCATCATTGAACATTCTCCAATCTTACGGTGATCTGCGCGAAGGCCAGCTCAGGCCTAAGATTTATTCAACTCCACTTCAAAACAGTTTAATCTGTGCATTTTATTAAATTTTTCCACTTAAAAGGGCTCGAAAATAGTCAAAAGTCGAAAAGAGATCGGATTGGAAATTCCAACATGTTCCTTTATAGTACGGTAGCCCTATTCCCGCTAAAAATTTCCGTGGTGAGATACCGTCACTAACTTCCAGATCCCCATAATATGAACAAATTATGTTTGTTCATTGATGGCAATTTTTATTCAAACAGCCTCCACTGTCCCAGCTGACCAATTTTGCCACAGTTGATAGGCAGGTCAGGATTTTACCGAGAATAGCGTACATGCCTTCTGGTTTTTGTAATACGAATTTCTGTATGTAGTTGTTTGATACTCGGGGTTTTCGAATAGAATGACGTGAGTAATCCGAGTATACTAGTCTTCCAATAGAGACCTCCACCGTTTACCCTCTTTGTTCCTCAATATTTTTTGAAAGCTATCACACGAATTCCACGATAATTGATGAATCAGTTCCGTTTCTTGATTTATTTTTGAAGGCTGACTTGAACACTTCTCTCTTTGTTGACTGATTCAGAAAGAACTAATTGGTCTTCCGTTCCAGAGAGTATGTCTTCTCGACTGTTCGTCTATTTCCTCATTTGTTATGCCACCGCCGACAAAATCGAGGAATCGAATTCGGAGGGATATCAGGTGAGTGATAAGATCCAAAATGAGTGAAAAAGCATTGGGGGGGGATCCTGACTTGCTTCTAAAAGTTTGAAAACATTCAAGAATGGCAAAATGAAATTTATAGACCATGGAAGACTGCATAATGGTAGGAGTGAACTACTTGAACTCAAGACATACCCAAGGTATGAAACTACTTGGGATACCGGGCCCTGTCTTATTAGCACTATTCCCATCTGGAATCTGTTGAGTTTTATTTGTTTCAAACCGCACTGTCCTTAAACCGGAAATTAGTTTAAAAAAGCATACCCTTGAAAAATGTACCCATTTCTATCAATCAGGTTAAAGCGACAAATCGGGCGGTACGTTGGAAGCATTGCTAGGCCATCGCTAGCCTTTTAGAACGCTTTCTTCTCCGTTAGCCGCTTCTTCTTTTCATTCCCCCGATTTTTTCGCTTTTCTTTGGATGATAAATTACAAAACAAGTGTCATCTGTTTCTCTTTATCTGATAATGACGCCATCGTTAAGCTTTCGTCGTCGGATTTTAGTCCAAGTTCAAACTACTAATTTCCCATATTAAAATTTTCCAAATAGGACACGACCTTCTAGCCGAAAAGTGCTATCAAACGAGATATAATTTCATTTCAACCCATCCTGATTCGTCTAAATTCTGCGCTAATTTCAATTCTCCTCCCCTCTCTCTCTCTCTATCATCCGAACAATACCCTCGTCATTTTCTTGTTGCGGCTTCATCTTCCATTCACCACTCATCTACATTTATCATTTCCCCTCACTGCTATCTCCCCCCACTGCGCACCAAAACCAAAGACCAAAAGGGTCCTCTCTGCAACACTATAAAGCTGCTTTTGAAACGCAACCGGTCATTTAGGTTTCCTCCCTCAAATGGGTCATGAGTACGATATAGAAGAGGTCTGAATCCTTCTACTTCAAGTCCAACTTTTCTCTTCGTTTCAGTTATTCACCTGGAAGTGGGACGATGTTCACCACGTCTATGTTATTACTGTATGGCTGCTCATCGCCTCGCTAGCTAAAATCTGTGAGTTCTTTTCCAGATAAATCACTGAATAATATCGAAATTTAAGTATTCAACTTAATGAAACCCATCTCGAAATGGCTACCCGACTCCTCACTTCTCATCATTGTCGGTTTGGCACTCGGATGGGTCCTCCATCAGACAACATTGAGTGGAGCTACTTTAGACTCTCATACTTTTTTCCTTTACCTTCTCCCTCCTATCATTTTTGACGCCGGTAATGAATCCAGCCCCTTTTTCATAGTCATCTGAATCGCATCTCTCAGGTTACTTCATGCCAAATAGAGCTTTATTCGAAAACTTCGACTCTGTTCTTGTCTTCTCGGTTTTTGGTACAATCTGGAATACATTTGCAATCGGAGGATCGCTTCTTCTCATGTCTCAATACGATCTCTTCACAATGTCTTTCTCCACTTTCGAGATTCTTGTCTTTTCTGCTCTCATTTCTGCCGTTGATCCAGTTGCTGTAATTGCAGTTTTTGAGGAAATCCATGTCAACGAGTTTCTTTTTATTAACGTATTCGGAGAAGCTCTTTTCAATGATGGAGTCACTGTGGTAAGTATACATTTTTGGAGCTTTTTGAAAGTGGAGATTTTTCAGGTCTTGTATCAAATGTTCAAAAGTTTCGCATTGATCGGTTCTGAAAACTTATCCGTCTTGGACTATGCAACCGGAGGATTATCATTCTTTGTGGTGGCTCTGGGTGGAGCTGCAGTTGGAGTCATCTTTGCTATTGCAGCTAGTTTGACAACCAAGTAATCTAAAATCGGACAGTTTTCTCAAGAATTCCTATTTGTAGGTATACCTACGATGTGAGAATTTTAGCGCCAGTCTTCATCTTTGTACTACCGTACATGGCTTATCTGACTGCTGAAATGGTTTCACTTTCGTCCATCATTGCGTAAGTGTTATAAATGTTCCCCTTCCACTCAACTCTCGCAGTTTAGAATTGCAATTTGTGGAATGTTGATGAAACAGTACATCAAAGGAAACATCACTCAGGCTGCTGCCAACTCCGTGAAGTACTTCACGAAAATGCTCGCTCAATGTTCTGAAACTGTCATCTTCATGTTCCTGGGCCTCTCCACAATCTCCTCGCAACACCATTTCGACCTCTGGTTCATATGTGCAACGCTCTTCTTCTGCTTAATCTACAGAGCCATCGGAATCGTTGTTCAATGTTACATTTTGAATCGGTTCCGTGCTAAGAAGTTCGAAGTAGTTGATCAATTCATCATGTCTTATGGAGGTCTCCGTGGTGCAATTGCATATGGTCTCGTTGTCTCGATTCCTGCTTCAATCACGGCTAAACCAATGTTCATCACAGCTACGATTGCTGTCATCTACTTCACAGTATTCCTTCAAGGAATCACGATCCGACCTTTAGTCAATTGGCTGAAAATCAAGAAGAAGGAGACGAGAGATCCGACGATGGTGGAGAGTGTTTACAACAAGTACCTAGACTACATGATGTCAGGAGTCGAAGATATTGCCGGTCAGAAAGGACATTACACTTTTATTGAGAAGTAAGTACAAACATATGAACTCTTTGTTTACAGTTCCAGCCATTTTCAGTTTCGAAAGATTCAATGCAAAAGTGATCAAGCCAGTTTTGATGAGACACCAGAAAAGGGAGAGTTTCGATGCTTCCTCCATTGTTCGTGCGTATGAGAAGATAACATTGGAAGATGCCATCAAGTTGGCCAAAGTTAAGAACACCATTCAGAATAAGAGATTGGAAAGAATCAAGAGCGAGAATAAGGTTGCTTCGATTCTGCCGGATAAAATGTCCAATCAGAAGACAGTCACGCCGAAAGACGTTCAATTGAAGAAGGTAGTGTTTTCTGTCACTTTAGATTTTGAAAATCGAATTTCAGTTCATGGAATCTGGGGAGAACATTGATTCGTTGTACACACTATTTAGTGATTTGCTGGATAGAAAGCTTCACGAAATGAATACGACGACGACTCAGAAAAAGGAAGTAGAAAGTGGTGACGATATTCAGGACGATTATATGGCTGAAGTTGTGAGTTCTTTTTCTAACTACAGAATTCTCTTTAATATACCAACACCACCTTACCCTCATTTCGATCACATTTATCTCGTTTCTGTGACAACTATCGAAAAATCATCGACTTAGAAAGTTTTGAACATAACGCGCGGAACATTTTGTTTCTTGAGCACTTCTTCATAAATGTCATAAAAAACCGAGAAAATATGGTATTTTCAAACTACTGCCCGTTTGTTATCTTCCTTTGAACTTTCCATGATACCAAACCCATTTTCCAAACCGATTTTTTGAAAATCCCATTCCCAACCCCATTAGCATTTAACTGATCGAAATGTGTTTTGACATTGTTTGTTCTTAAAGGGATCACGCTCGAATCTCTCCGCAATGTTCCGAAGTGCCGAACAACTGTCACCAGAAACTCCATTTCATCAAGGAAGAAGACAATCGACGGGAGATTTGAACGCAACGAAGAGAGCCGATTTCAATGTTTAACACATTGAAAAGAATCGACATTTTCAATTTGAAACTTTTTGACTTTTTGAACCGAGACGTTTAAAAAAACGACTAATAAATTATGTGCATCTGGATAACCACGTCGTCTCTAATTAGGTTTCTTCGTTGTTTTGACCAGTTACAAATTACAGAGGTCTTAATGATAAGACCCCGCGAGAAAGATCTGGTATTTGTGAAGAGACTTAGACGAACATTTTCAAAAAACATCCAACATACTCTTTTTTCTCTTTTTCTCTCTATTTTTTGTTTCCGTCATTTTCCACTTCACACTGGGCGACTGGTCTGTTACACTGGCCAAGAAGGTATGCTCAGGAGGGGAAAACGAGAGAGAATGGGGAACGGAGAGACGAGAATTGTACCAATACCGACACAGATATCTTCTCTCTTTCGATCATGATTTTCTTTTTTGATTCCGTTTTTCTACCTCTCATCTGGACTAAAAAGTCTGCACGGTGGTTCGAGGAGTTAATTTTACTATGAATTTTTTCCAGGTTAGCATAAAAATGAAACCGAATACATTTGGTAACCTTGAAAGTGTTCGTTTCTTATACTCGTCGAGAAAAGCGCGTTGACATGGAAAACGTTTCTCTGATCAGATAACGAAGCAGTTCAATTACAAAAAATTATGCAAGTCTGATTGGAAACTTCCAAAAATCCCAATGATCTTTTATCACACCGGTCTGGAAGATTCTGTTCTTTTGATCTCTTAAGAATCTCGTGGAATTTTCGAAAATTGAGAAAAAAAAAGAGATTCAGAAAACATGAGAAAACTGGGAGGAGCTGAGGAGAAGTGTCAACAGGTGGTACAAAGTTCACAATCCTCACATCTCCTTTCTTTTCAGTCCACTTTCTTGAAAGAACCTGGTTCCCTGTTTATGGTTTTATTTTACGACTGTTCTGTATTCTTCTGAAAGGTTTCACTTTTCTTAAACCTGAAAAAATCTAACTTCGAGACCAAATCTTCATGTTTACTCTCAAGACAGAAAGCGTCTGGCAGACTTTTAACGAATCTCGTCTTTGACCGCGAATCAATCACGTAATAAGTTATCGTTCAATCATTAATCACTCCTCTCCACCGATTCATTTTTTGTCATCACCTGAATTTTGTATCCGTTTTGATTTTTGTGTCTTACAGAAATGTCTGGAGACGTTCCTCTTCATTGGCTAGATTATGCTATTTTTGGGTTAAGCATTGGATTATCATTGAGCACGGGTGTCTATCATGCAATCAAGTGAGTTATTGGTACCTGTTTCTTCCGTTGAAACCCTTTTCCAGAAGCCGTATTATTCTCCGAAGAGGCGATAGAACTGCAAAAGAGGAATATCTGATGGGAGGTCGTCAACTTCCTCCTCTCCCAGTCGCCCTCTCTCTTCTCACTACTTTCCTTTCTGGAATTCTGATGCTTGGAGTTCCTGCTGAAATGTTCCAGAGGGGAGCTCAAATCTGGTTAAACTTCGTCATTGGAGTGGTCTCATCAATCGTCACGTGTTTTGTTTTTCTCCCAGTTTTTCACAAAATGAAGAGCACATGTCTTCATGAGTACTTCATCCATCGGTGGGTCATTCGATCACCTGATTTTTCGAAAGGCATGGTTTCAGATACAACTCTATCCTTATCCGGCGTCTGTTCTCCCTTTTATTCCTTCTATTCACTATCGTCTACATGTCCGTAGTGCTCTATGCTCCATCAGTTGCCCTTTCTCCAGTTCTTCAAATCAACAAATGGTATCTTGTTCTGGTGAGTTTTCAATTTCCAACATCACACATCACTTTTCGATTTCAGATATTTGGATGTACAACCACATTGTATACATGCCTCGGGGGATTGAAAGCCGTGGTCTGGACAGACTCTCTGCAAGCTGTAATAATGTATACCGGAGTGTTCACTCTCATCTATAAAGGACTGTCTCATCCTCGAGTTGGTGGATTGGAAAGGGTCATGAGCATTGCGTGGGATAGTGGGAGAATCCAGGAATTGGGAAGAATGGATTGGAGAATCGATCAATACAACAGCCTCTGGATCAATCTGTTCTCTGGAACAATCGTCTGGTTGGCTTCTTTTGGGGTGAACCAACTAGCTATCCAGAGATACGCAAGTCTTCCAAATCTGAAAGTGGCTCAAAGTATCATCCTCTACACTCTTGCTCCGTTCACCGTACTTTGCTCAATTGTGGCATTTGTCGGATTCATTGCTCTCGCTTATTTCTACAACTGCAACCCTCTAGAAACTGGAGAAATCGAGAAGAGTGATCACATCACCATCATTTTTGCAAGAGACATTCTTCGTGAGGAGATTTCTCCGAACCTCTAGTTCAACGCGACTATTTTTCAGAGCCCACTCCTGGACTATTCGGGTTGTATGTATCATGCATCATGTCAGCAACACTCTCCACATTGTCTAGTGGAATGAATAGTATGGCTGCAGCTATTTATGAAGACTTTCTGAAAAACAAGCTGGATGGAAAAATCACTGATACCGGTGCAACCCGGCTCAATAAGGTAGTAAACTTTCAAAACACCTTTAAACTTCACAAAAAAACTTTTCAGCTAATCGTACTTATTTGTGGTTTAACTTCAACTGGACTAGCGTTCCTTGCCGAAGTTCTCGGAGGAAGTCTCCGTATCTGCATATCAGTGATGGGAGCAATGTCAGGACCAATGGTTGCCATCTTTGTTCTAGCTCTCTTCTTCCCAAAAAGTGGATCGAAATCTTGTCTGATTTCGTTCTTCTTGTCCAACCTTTTCTGCCTCATAATCTGCATTGCCAACTACATTCAAGACCCTTATCACGATCTCTTTCTTCCCACAAATAGCACGATGGAAGGATGTGACGGAAACTCGAACTTTACGATCCGCATGATGCCGACTTATGATGCTCACTACGGAAACCCGGATACTTTATACATCTCCAGAATCTCTACTTATTCATACGCGGGAGTTGGATTTGTTCTCATGATGATCATTGGATGGATCACTTCTCTTTTTGAAGAATCCAACCACAGAGAAGAGAAGATCAGACACCTCACGTTTGCAGGAAGAAAGTAAGTATTAACTTCCTTTTTTTTACTGATTTTCAATTTTTCAGCGAGCCCTGGCCAGATACCCATCACGAGTTCGACCACTTTTTGAAAGAAATCAAATAGATTCATTTTTTGTATAGTTCAGAGAGAAAAGAAAACGACGAGCATGTGGTTTATGAAAGCGGGTGATATTGTGAAACTCGGAAATCTTGTCCATAAGTTGCCAATAAAGCGATTTTGTATCAAGCTTCGGCCATTTTTTCCTTGAAATCCGACATGTCGATGTTGCAGCAAAGACGAGAACCACCGTCGATTATGATACTCTGTCCAACGATACATTCAGAGACTTTTCTGAAAATATCAACACGTAATTAATAGTTTCGCAGTAAGAATCACCTGTCAGCGAGAAACAGAATAGTTTCACCAACGTCTTCAGCAGTTGCGACTCTTCCCAACGGGATGTAATCTGGTTTGCTGGCCACATAGTTTTCCATTTTTCTAGCATTGTCATCTCCGACAAGTCTCGCGAAGAATGAGGTTCTCACAAGTCCAGGACTGAAGTAGTTCTACTTCACACATTCGAATACCAACCAACTCACTTGACAGTATTTAACCTAACTCCCTTCAGTATGAACTCGTGAGCCATCGACCGACTCATTTGATCTAACGCGGCTTTTGGAACGGCGTAGTAAGGCATGGAAAGAACTCCGAGAGGGCCAGATGATAGGAAAGTGGAGACATTCACAATATCCCCTTTGGTTTCGATTAGGTGGTGAATTGCTTTTTGAGTAAGGATCATTACTCTGTAAACGGAAGATGATTCAATGGAGAAAACGGAAAACGTACGATCGGAAGTTAGAGTTCCACGACTTTTCCATGACTTCTATGCCCATCTCCCATCCTTCTTTCCCTGATATGTCCACTTCGAGAGTTCCAGCGTTATTGATCTGAAAATTTTTTATAATTTTAATTCTGAAAAGATTCAAGCCTTACCAAAATGTCCAGCTTTCCAAACGTATCTATTACACTATTCACCAAAATCGTCAAGAATCCATCGTCCAAGACATCTCCAACAGTGGGATGAACATCCGAAGGGTTCGCTCCGGCAGCCATGCACATCTTTCGTGTCTTTTCCACATTTTCAGCACATCTTCCCGTTATCACCACTTTCGCTCCTTCTCCAGCAAGCAAAACCGCAGTAGCTTGTCCGATTCCACTTGAGGAGCCAGTAACAAGTGCCACTTTTCCAGCAAAACGTTGGCCAACCATATTCGAAGAAATGAACGACCTAGAGAACAGACAAGAGTCTTTTTCAACTGATCGAGTACGTTTGTAACCGATTTGATTGTAACAAACAAATTAGGATTACTTCGGCCCTCCCTTTTTCAACCGATTCCAGTTTTCAGGTGTTTATTCAATTAAAAACCTTTGCCGGTGGAGTACAGACACAGACGCAAGCAGTCTAGATAATCTCGTTACTGTCCTACATCAACAACTAAAAACCACAACTGCTTTTCTATAAATGACAACCGTCCCAAAACCGCAAGAACGCCCGTTTGTGAGTGATCAGAAGACGGGTCCTTCGTCGGAACATTTTCTTGCTGTAGTCCATGGCCACTCGACACTTGAAGTCGTCGCGCATCAATTCGATTTCACAGACTTCCGATGAGACGCGGTTCTCCAGTTCGAACTCGAATTTCATTAGTTTTTGTCGATCTTCGATTGTCGATTTGTAAGAAGTGCATCTGAACGAGAAAACAATTCAGGGCGGCAGACTGGAACTAATCACCTTCCGAGGGCGTCTTCGTAAATACTCAAATTGTCAAATTGGACCACTTTCGGAATATAGATCGAACGGGATGGCTGAAAATGAAACAGTTTTGTTGTGTTTGAAAATATCTGGTTGTTAGAAACTACTTTTCCAACTGCTCAGAGCTGACCTAATGCTAAAAAAGTAAAACTAACGGTGGTTTCCATTTGTGGACTCTGGAGATCTCCGCATTCCTTATCCAAATCTTGCCCATCTTGCCGAACGAAGCATTTCTCATTTAAAACGACATCGTTCTCTGCAAGGATTTTTTGTCGAGAAACATTGCTGAACATTCGCTTACGGGAATTCATTGTCACACGATAATTCGTCAACTTCTTCAATCGCCATCCTTCTGTTACCATGTTAGTGACTTCTTTGCTGAAAATCACTGATCTTTGAATTTCGAAAAAGATCCAATCACCTGAGTGTGTAATCCGGATTAAATGGAATTGAATTGAACTTCAAAGTGGCCAAATCAATCAGAGTCAGTTTTTGAACAACGGGTGCGTATCTCAAGAAACAATGAGTCAAACTTCCTTCTGTCCCCGCTTTTGAATAATTTGGATCCAGTTTCAGTTTATCGAAATCGCCTCTTTTCTTCGTTTCAGGGAGCATCCAAGGAACCACTTCCACATTGTCCGAATATTCTTCAAGTGCTTTATAAAGGCTGTCACTAAAAAGAAGAGGATAGAAACAAACAGAGAAATATTGAAACTTGCCTGACACTGGCAGCATAAATCATAATCTTGGCAGCGGTGTTTTTGAAATGTTTCAGAAGTGAAAGGACCGTGGTTCCATCTTCATAGAGTACCAAATGAGACATGCATATCACATGGTCCTCTTTCACTACTGATTTTCTGATAGACAACTGCTCCAGAGGAGTCGGGGCATCTATCTAAAGATTCAAAAAGTCAAGAAATACCAAATAGTTGAAGCACCTGCATACTGAAATCATCAAGTTTCAGAGTGACATAAAGAGGATCTTCAACAACTGTGCACTGTCCTATTAATAAAGATTCTCCGACTTGTTGGATTCTGAATTTCAAAAATCAAGACGATGAAAGACAAATGGAACTTACGCTATCTGCGATGTAGTTTCAGTGTATCCATCTATAGAACTACAAGTCATTGGCAAATAGAAATTAGCAATTTGACTTGTTATCAAAAACATGAATGTAGGTTTTTCAGAAGCGGAATATGTTGAATTGTAGTAGACGATATCATTCACTATTGCAAAATGCCGCGAATTCTCTTCCAATTCGGTGAGATGATTCATCTTTTTAATTTTCAAAAGTAGTATGTAGAGTGAAGCACAACACATCATAATGATAAATGCGATGATGAAACGGTTTCGTGTTCGACTTTGTCTTGGCATGTTAGCAGGCTAAAAAGAAAAGAGAAATCGATTCTGGAGAAGAAGCTTTTCGTTGTGACGCGCGGACCAGATAAAATCTAAGCAAAGGGGGTGAAGACGGTTCGGAAGGCGCATGGCAGACAGGTTGCTTTCTTTTTTCGGAGAGGGATATGGATGGACATTTGGAAAAGGTTAATACACGGATTTCATTTCTTTCATCACGATTCTCGGGTGTTCAGAAGATTACTGTAGTGCATTGGGAATATAATCTCAGAACTTTATTGGAACATGATCTATTTGTCTGATTTTTCCGAGTTCTCTGGAGCTGGAGTACGAGTTGGTGGAGCAAATGAGGGCGATGATGCCGTTTGTGGAGACTTTGTAGTTTTTGGAGGAACTTCTAAAATTAATTCGAATGATTAAAGTTTCTGATAAATATTTACCCAAGCATTCAGAACTCTGAATTTTAGAAGTGATCTGAGCAAGACTTCTGCATGGTTCCAGAGGGTTGATGACCGGGAAACGACGAGAAACTTCGGCAGATGAATGGACTTTTGCAGGCGCACGAATAAACTCCTCCAGTTCTCCTTGGTTCATTACTTCGATTCGACCTTGGAATGCTGAAAACTGACAAAGTTTATTTGACATCTAACACTTATCAAACGTTGAAGAATGTCATATTCGTGACAGATCAGTTTGTATGTCGCATCCAAATCTTCTTCCGAACATCTAGGAGAATTAATACACATTCTAATCACAAATTTGTTTTGCAAGATGCAAGAAGCCTGAAGTAGGAAAATAAAAACGGGGAAAACAAGTGTTCCTCTTACCAAGCTAATTTTTCCAGTCTCATTACATCTGTACAAAAGGGCCTTGTTGAACATATCATTCGCCTTGACTCTGAAGCAGATCAGTCCCATCACAACCTTGTTGCAGACTTCGAATTTCGAATCTTTCTGAAGCATCTTTGTCATTGACTGTCCCAATTTTATATGCTCTCTGATTTGATTTTGAAGATTTTCGACTCCGAATGAACGGATCATGAACCAAATTTTGAGAGCCCCAACTCTCTGACTTGTTGGAAGACCTTTGAATGGAAGATCGGGATGGTTTTCCAATGAAGCAAGTTGAAGTTTATGGCGGTCTCTTACCCTGAATCAAATACTTATAGAGGATCTTATTGTCTGCACTCACCAAAGACAACAAACATCGCAAACAGCCAAAATTAGTTTGCTCGGAGTGGTACAGAATGAATCAGCCCAATCGATTCCTCTCATCAATCCTCGAGTTTCTGGACAGATCAGCGCAGTTCCAGCATATGCAGCATCCACATGCAACCATGTTCCATGATCTCTGCACACCGGTCCCAGTTCATGAAGATGATCGAAGGAACAAGGACCAGATGTTCCGAAGTTGGCACCAACGAAGAATGGAATGAGTCCTCTCTCGATATCAGCTACCATTGCTGCGTGAAGTGTGTCGCCTCGAAGAATAAAGTTTTCATCGGTCGGAAGCACTCTCATCTTCACCATCGCCACTTCCGCCGCTTTCTTGATGGATCGGCGTGCCTGAAACATCGAGTATTTTATTATCGAAGATTGATAGTTACATCAGAGGAGGTATACGCGACGAGACGAGCCAGAATGTCAGAGGATCGCAAGCGTTTGTCACGTTGTTTCATCCGTTGGATCATGTCGGTTCTTGCAGCAATGAGAACGAGGAAATTGGATTCCGTGTCAGACCTCTGAAATGCTACTATCCATTAAAACATCATAGAGAATGACCAAACCTGCATACATCCTCCACCTCGACTACCTTCGGGAAACAAAAGAAACTCTTTCGGAAGTGCCATCATCTCTCCCAACCAATCCATCATAATAACTTCCAATTCAGTCAGTGCTGGATTGGATGTCCAATAAAATCCAGCATCTCCAATATGACCACCGAGAAGATCAGCCAGAAGACAATGGAATGGATTGCCAGCAGGATAGAAAGAATG
This sequence comes from Caenorhabditis sp. 40 LS-2015, assembly GCA_900536305.3. Taxonomy (NCBI): domain Eukaryota; kingdom Metazoa; phylum Nematoda; class Chromadorea; order Rhabditida; family Rhabditidae; genus Caenorhabditis; species Caenorhabditis tribulationis. The sequence goes on along the minus strand of LR545074.1, from coordinate 133,266 downwards.
GAAATTCGGATGACTGGAATGAGAAAGTCCCGGAACAATCAGCTTGTGATAGTCTTCGAGAATGTCGTCGATGTCTTCTGCTTTTGTCGGTGCTTTCGTAGGCAACAGAGCTTTCAAATATCCGGGTTTCAGAGCAGGTGAGCAACGGGCGGTGCGAATGTTCTCATCTTGCTTCATGAGGTATTCAACCACTTTGATTGCTGCTTTTTTGAATTGATCCCGCGTCATTCCATTCATTTCAACTTCTTCCTTTGATGCCTCAGCTGGTTTGAACTCTTCCGCTTTTTCTTTTTTCGTGAATGCCGGTTCTTCTCCTCCAATTGGGTCAAAGTGCTTCGTGTGGTGGATTTCCGGCATCATTACTGAAAAACGGATATCCTTGAAAATCCAAAATAAAGTAAGTCTCACAAGTTTCCTTCTTCGTTTCCGACTGTCGACTGGATTCTTTGGAAGATTTGGAAACTTTTCCATTTTTCTTCTTCTACAAAAAGTGGATAATGTAGTTTGTAAGGTTCAGGACATTCTCACTGCTTTTGTTGCCACTTTTCTGATCTTTGGGACTCTGTCGTGATAAGGTGGGGTTTTTATGATAGGATTAAGATCTGGAATATTATATTTCTATTGAACTCTATTTGATTATTCGTTTTCTTACAATCTGCCTCCGGAGTATGATATGGAACCTGGCGACTCTTGACTTCAGAAAAATAGTCAATCTCCTGAAAATCATAGAATTGACAAGTCTAAAATTCGTGCGATACATACAATCAGAAAAGCCGCAGCCATGAAAAACACTTTGATATTCAGTTCCATTTCTGGAGAAACTGCAAATTTCCGTTGTAGAAAAACCTAGAAATGCAATGAACCTACACCAACAAGCGACACCTTTGAAGTTATCCGTGGAGTTTCCAGAAGATATGATCTTCTGTCGAATCTCTCCGAGGAAGCGGTTATCTGGCCCAACCACAGAAAATGAATCCTTTTGATCTCTAGATCCACGGATTCTGATCAACACTTGACCAGATGGATCCTTGATTGCAATTTCGATTCCTCGGAATTGGTCATGGTGCAGGAATGACGTTGCAATGACGATTCCATTGTCATCAAGAACTTCCATCTTATCCTCAATATCTGAACAACATCCGAATAGAGAGGCGAGTCCTGTCTGCTTGTAAGAACGTTTTGGTTCATTTCGAATGAACCTGGCAACTGCCTGAAAAGGTGTGGTTTTAGTGGTTAATCACCAACTATAACCTGTTTATCTTTGTTCATCACTTTCAAACAGAACGGACCGTCTTTTGTGATTGGCATTGCCGTCGTATTCACAACATAGAATATCTGAATCTCACAATTTTTTAGGTCTACTAAGTCCGTTCAAATACCACTCTGTTGTTCAAATCGTAAACTCTATAGTCACTTCTTGCATGTTTTCTGTGCAACGACTCATTGATGTGCAAATCGCGAAACAAGGAGAATGCAGCTGCATGTTTCAGTCGACCCCATTGGCGAGTACTGTCTGAAGTCGCCTGAAAGTTTTGTACCTGCACTGTCCTTGACGATTACGAATATTTCTTCGTCTCCTTAATACCTGATCGAATTCAGTGACATTCTCAGATTGCTCTAATATTGATGCTTCGGTTCCTTCTTCAGACATGCTTGATAATTTTTGAATGGAAAAGAAAACGTTCGAGGGCCGTCTGTAGAGAAGATAACAATAACGACGAAAACGGCAGAGGCTGTCAGGTGAAGGAGGAGATGACGTGTCAGATCAAATTTTCGTTTTTTGCTTTGAGAGTACACGGGAATAAAGCAAAGTTTTATGTTAAGTGCATCTGAAACTTGAACCTTTGAACTGCATTTTTTTGTTTTCAAGTTTCATGAAGAATCAGCATTAATTTGAGAAGTTCAGTGCCACATTTCCTCCAACAAACCATCACCCTGTTCATGTTATTTTTACGGAATTTACCTCGGTTCCTGTAACATATATCAAAAAGTAATCAAAATGTTGACCACGACGTGAGGAGCATTTTGTTAAATAGTTGACCACTTTTTCATAACTGTTTTAGGAGCCGAAATATATTTGATCGAAGTGATTGGAAGTGGGTGCCGGTCTTGGAGACCAGTTCACATTTAAAGACTATTCATGATTCTCCCTTCTGGATATTATAAAATTTTGAAAGTGTGTTTACTTTTTTGTGCGAATGTAAATGGATTCCATGAAGTTTAGAACGAGAAGGAAAGAGGAACTGAAAATGACCCGCCCAAAACAGACGCTCCATTTGTGTTGAAGTTGATATTGATATCAAAGCAAAGTAACAGATGAAAAACAGTTCGATTCGCTGATTTAGTTTTTTGGGTGAGAAAAAATCGAGATCTCGCGAAATAGTTTTGGCCTTGTATTATTCTCAGATGACGTCGTCTGACCTCTTCCTTTTGTTTCGTTGCTATGCAGATTGTTGTCTATGCCTCTTCCATTTCAACAGCAAACTTTCTTCGTCGACATGGGCGAAGATCAATGACACACTCGTCGCGCTCTTCTCTTCGCCTTCTTCGATGGGCGGAGACTTTATTTTATTTTTTTTTGTCCTCTCTCGCCGCCCCGTTTGTCTCTTCTTCTCTGTTTCTATTTGCCACTCACCCCACCCCTGAAACGCTATCTCTTCCTTTCAGTTTCGTCAGTCTCTCTCTCCGATGATAGTTGCGCGTTGTCCTGTAAACAGTGCTGTGTTGGCTCCCATACAACGAAAACGCAAACGTGGCGCCCGCGTCCCCGGGCCGAGTTATTCGTGGCCTAGAAACTTTTGCATAAACTCGGGCGATACCGAAATTTTAGGATTTGCCAAGCAATGTTTTATACTTTTCTGTTGCATTTCAGACCGGAATTCAACTGAAAAAGGCGTTGAAGCATTCAGTTATCAATAACCCTCCCTGAAGTTTGAATTTCCCTCTATAAGTATTAAAGATTCTGCTTCTCTTTGGGAGAGTCATGCAAGCCCGCTTTTTTCCTATCCTTTCGTTGCATCATTTATCAGATACACCAATTTTATCAAATTTTCTGATTTTCAGGTAATGTTGAGCACGCTCGCCAGAGGCGCCCGCTCGGTCGCTGTCCGAAACTATTCGGCTGCTACTCTCGATGCCCACTCCCAGGTGCTCGACGAGCAAAAGCCAATGGAGGAGCAAGTCAACCCATCCTTCTACAAGATGGTCGACTTCTATTTCGACAAGGGAGCAGAGGTCATCGCCCCAAAGCTTGTCGAAGAGCTCAAGTCCAACTCTTTGAGCCAGAAGGACAAGAAGAATCTCGTCACCGGAATTCTGGGAGCCATCAAGCCGGTTAACAAGGTATTCGTTTCGAATGGGTAGTCTCAATAATCTTATTTTGTTGTTACAGGTTCTCTACATCACCTTCCCAATTCGTCGTGATAACGGAGAGTTCGAGGTCATCGAGGCTTGGCGTTCTCAACACTCTGAGCACAGAACTCCAACCAAGGGAGGAATCCGTTACTCACTCGATGTGTGCGAAGATGAGGTTAAGGCCTTGTCTGCTCTCATGACCTACAAGTGCGCTGTTGTCGATGTTCCATTCGGAGGAGCCAAGGGAGGAGTCAAGATCGACCCAAAGCAATACACCGACTACGAAATTGAGAAGATTACGCGCCGTATCGCTATCGAGTTCGCAAAGAAGGGATTCCTCGGACCCGGAGTCGATGTCCCAGCCCCAGATATGGGAACTGGAGAGCGTGAGATGGGATGGATTGCTGACACCTACGCCCAGACCATCGGACACTTGGACAGAGTAAGCCGATCGTAATTTTTTTTTTCATTTGTGTGAATCTTTTCAGGATGCCTCTGCCTGCATCACTGGAAAGCCAATTGTGAGCGGTGGAATTCACGGACGTGTTTCCGCTACTGGACGTGGAGTCTGGAAGGGACTCGAGGTCTTCACCAACGATCCAGACTACATGAAAATGGTCGGACTCAACACTGGACTCGCCGGAAAGACCGCTATCATCCAAGGTTTTGGAAACGTCGGACTCCACACCCACAGATACCTTCACCGCGCTGGATCCAAGGTTATCGGAATCCAAGAGTACGACTGCGCAGTCTACAACCCAGACGGTATTCATCCGAAGGAGCTCGAAGACTGGAGAGACGCTAACGGAACCATCAAGAACTTCCCAGGAGCCAAGAACTTCGATCCATTCACTGAGCTGATGTATGAGAAGTGCGATATCTTTGTCCCAGCTGCTTGCGAGAAGTCCATCCACAAGGAGAATGCCCACCGCATTCAAGCCAAGATCATTGCTGAGGCCGCCAACGGACCAACTACCCCAGCTGCCGACAAGATCCTCCTTGCTCGTGGAGATTGCCTCATCATCCCAGACATGTACGTCAACTCTGGTGGAGTCACTGTCTCATACTTCGAGTGGTTGAAGAACTTGAACCATGTTTCTTACGGACGTCTCACTTTCAAGTATGACGAGGAAGCCAACAAGATGCTTTTGGGTTAGTTTTGAATTTATTGCCTGGCATTAAATGCCCGAAAGAGTGGATCCTCCGCTATTGAGACTTCGGAATTTTTACACTCAAGTGTATTGCGAGGGAGTATAGTAGTAGCTTGAGTGCAAGTGCAAGGGATAACAGAAGCTATTCTCTCTCTTTTTGTTTCATAGAACGAAAGAGCTTTTTCATTTATTTGAAGAGATTTTTCAAAGAGCAATATTTTTCAGCTTCGGTGCAAGAATCTGTGTCCAAGGCCATCGGAAAGGAAGCCCCAGTTGAGCCAAACGCTGCCTTTGCCGCCAAGATCGCTGGAGCTTCCGAGAAGGATATCGTCCACTCTGGACTCGAGTACACCATGCAACGTTCCGGAGAGGCCATCATCCGTACCGCTCACAAGTACAATCTTGGACTTGACATCCGTACTGCTGCCTACGCCAACTCCATCGAGAAGGTCTACAACACCTACAGAACCGCCGGATTCACCTTCACATAATTTTTTCTCTTCTCACTTATCTCATGGCTCGTATTTTCTTTTTGACATCAAATGGCTCCAAGCCAGGTCTTAGTGGTTTTATAGTAACCCTTTAGTGCCTTCTCAATAGTTTTCCATCTGAAACTAGCTAGATTCACTAGAGTCGAGCTCTAATCGCCTTTTCCTGGTTCGTTCTCAATTTAGTTTACTTTTAATATTTTATTGGTTCCCCACCCTTTTATATCCCCATTCATAATTTTTCCTTTCACAAGTGTTTGTTGGTTCGGGACGGTTTCGAGACGGAGACCATTCATTGAAAAATTCCCAAAAAGTAATAAAAAAAGTTTTTTAATCCTGTTCTGGCAAAAAAGGTTCATACAAAAATAGCGCCACAGTCATCACTTTTGTGCCCTCTTTTTATTCTAAGTTGAGTTTCTGGTTATCATGAAAACGCGCTTATCAGTTTCCAATAAGGAAACACCTCCGACTTGCAACATTTACAATGAAAATGTGTATGTGTGTGTGTGATTCTTGACCAGTGCCTTATCATTTGATCTTTTCGAGAAGAACTGTCGCGCTGTCAGACTGATGTAACTCCTGGAGAGAATGAGAAGAAATCGAGGTGATGATCGTTTGGACGAAATTAATCCGATTGTCATGAAAGGATGATTTAAAAAAGAGGGGAGTCCCCTGTTTGGGTGCGAAGTTTATGTGCCTAACGAGTCGAGATAATTAGTTTTAACTTTTCTTCAGTGATACACATAAAAGTGCTTTTTCTGGAATATCTTGCAGGAAAACTTGCTGATTCCGTATACGTCCGGAATTCATGTGAAAAATATTATTCATGGAATCAGAAATTGAAATCAGCCGAACGCAGTAGATGCCTCTTATTAGAGAACGAAGTCTGAAAATCTGAAATCTGTGAACTACTCCTCTAGGATACGTAATCGATCCGGGAATTTTTCTTGTCCATAAGTGCATTTTGTCCAGGAAACTGCATTCTCTTCTGACGACGCTGCATCACTTTTGCCATCATCTTCGAACTGTTTCGTTCCTTTGTCGCTCGTTTCGTTGCCACTGCACCGCACAAGAAAAAGTTAGTTGATGGTCTGATCTTCTTTCCATCTCTGCACTCTCCCTGTCTCTAACCTCATAAACTGTTAGAGACCCACGTGGGTGAGAGGGTGCAGACGTTTTTGCGGAAATCGAGATGTGATGGCGCGACGAAAAGAAAACTTCTCGCCGTTTCTCTCGCTTTTGCACGTACCAACAGAAAGGAGAAAAAAGGGGGAATGGAAATGTGGGGTGACTTCAGAAGTCAGATGATAGTGATGATGGGGGATTCCCCCGTTTGAGAATCATAGGGTCATGTTTTGGTGTCTGGGGGTTTAGTTTGGGTCACTCAGAGCTCACGTGGTATCTGGGAGAAATCTACCCGGAAGTTGTCTATCTGAAGTTTATGGAAGTGAATAATCGGGGACTTTGAAAAAGGGGTTTTCCTCCGATTTTGTTGATCTTCAAAGGGTTTCCAGTTAATTTTGAGAAATTATAGATGCTTATGATTTATTGTTATTAGTATTTAATTTTGAAAAACGCTGAAATCTGACTGAAAATCGGCAAAACGACGGAACTTAGAGCAGACATATAGACTGATACGGTAGACGTTGTTATTGATCTGTTCTATTGGACTTTGACAACCCTTCGCCGTTTTTAATGATTCAACGAAATCTTGAAGGACGAATAACAGCGAGTATTTTTAATGTATGTGACTACAAATAGTTTCGACCCTTTTGTTTGACCCTTCCCTCTTTTTTCTCGTACTGTTGCACGAAAAGCATTTTCGCTGCTTCGTCTCAGGCTTCCACATACAAATCACCAGTGAAACAAACACGTGGCGATGAGGAGCAGGGAGAGACAAGGAAGAGTTCAAACAATCAACGTTTGAGTGAAGATAAGCGGCTGTGCTCAGGGAGCCATCGAGAGCCCCAATCGGTTTACACAAACTCGAGCCGAGCAGTGACAAAGTAGCAAGAAATGTTCTGTACGAGGTAAGGGGACATTTCGAGTTTGTACTTGCGATCTACAGAAGTCACGTGGCCGTCTGAAAATAAAGAACGCACCATCTAACACGTCTTGTTAGCTGTTGATAGAGAAATATAAAAAAAGGAAAATTCAATAGGAAACGACTTCAACAACAACTTGAAAACAAAACAAAGGATGTTCAACAGAATACGATTAACAGCAACAAAATTGAAAATCGAAGAATCACAACTCAAAAATCAAGCTTGTATCCCATATGATCAACAGCATCTCGTACCCACTGAGGAACCTCTCGAACTTTTTCAGAATCTTGTTTGGTAGGATTTTCAGATTGGATTGGTCCATAGTAATCGAAAAGGAAGCGCTTGAGGAATTGCTCGACGGAGTTTGACTGGATAGCTTGTCGAACATCTCGCATCAGATCCAATTGGTGTTTGATGTTATGAACGGACACCAGATGGCATCCGACCGTTTCCTGGAAAGCAAAATTTGGCGAATTTTGAGATTTGTTGCAACTCACCTTTCCAACAATTGAATGAATGTAAGCTCTTGTGTAGTTTTTACATGTGTTACATTCACATTTATCATCAATCGGAAGGAAGTCTTCCTTATATCTTTTCTGATTCAGCTGCATTAGTCCTCCTCTCCGAACCATTGCAGTTCCAAATCGCGCCGTTCTTGTCGGATAAACACAATCGAACATATCAGCTCCCAAGAGAGAACATATAACCAAATCAACTGGGAATCCAACACCCATTACATATCGTGGAAGATGAGGTGGTAAAGCAGCACAGCATGCAGCAACGACTCTCCAGAAATGATCCTTCTCTTCTCCTCCGGAAAGACCTCCAATCGCGATTCCAACTTTCGCTCGTTTCGCCATTTCTTCTGCACATTCTTTTCGAAGTTCCAAGTTAAGACCTCCTTGCAGAATCGGGAACATGGCTTGGTCGTCTCGTGTATGAGCAGCTTTGCATCTGTCCAGCCATCGGATACTTCTATGCATCGCCTCCTTCACGATGTCACCAGTTGTCAGGACATGGATAACATGATCCAACTGCATCATAATATCTGCTCCAAGTGCTTGTTGGATTTCAATGGATTTCTCTGGAGGCAGAGCCATCATTTCTCCAGTATGAGGGCTTTCAAAATTGACTCCGTTTTCATCCACTGTCATTAGCTTGCTCAAAGAAACCATTTGAAATCCCCCAGAGTCCGTGAGAATCGATCGATTCCAATTCATCATTTTATGAAGTCCTCCAGCAACTTTGACTCTTTCGTGACCCGGACGATGCCCCAGATGATAGGTATTGCATAGAAGGATTCGGCAGTCCATATCAACAAGCTGTTCCGGCACAACTCCCTGAAAAATAGAAATCAATATTTGAAAATGAATAGGCTTTCTAACCTTCATTGTTCCCTGAGTTCCAACAGGCATAAAAACAGGAGTCTCGACAATCGAATGCGGGAGATGAAGATTTCCACGTCGAGCAAATCCGGCTCTCGCAAGTACATCATATTTCATATCCGCCTGACACGTTGGAAGTGGTTCCGATGTCATAACTGATAACATTAGGGTCATTGTATTAATCTTAGACTTGGCTAGTTGAGGAAGGGTTTTGGTTTGTGAACCATTTGATTAAAAAAAAAAAAAGGTTTTCAATCGCGTTTATTTTATTCGTTTGTTTACATAATTTTTATTTTTACAGTCTAAAAGTACCTAACTATAAACTGAACCAATTAATAAAAGTTATTGAAGGAGACTAGCTCTGACCTGAGCAGAAAAACGGGGAATTATAATGGCATTATCTTACAGGGAAACGATTTTTCGAAAAGCAGATGGCAATGCTAACTCTAAATACTTCTTTGGTGACTGGGAAGCAGAATAAATGCACGGGGAGGAAAATAGTGGTTGACTATTTCATTATGAGTGAAGAAGGGTGACGGGTCAGTGTCTCAAATGGCAAAGTAGAAATACATTATTACTCCTGGGATGGCAAAGGAATCGAGAAATTATTCAGAAGTGGCGGTTGGAATTGGAACTCCGGCTTGTTCGGCATCCAGAGCCGATGTTGGGTCACAAACTTCGAGAATAGCACGGCCTTCGACTTCTGACATTGACAGCTGCTTCAAGACGGTGGACGCTTGATCAACTGGATAGACTCTGTAATCTGGTGCATCGATCTGTCCTCCTGCGATCAAGTTGACGAGATTCTTGAGTTGCTCAATGCTTCCTCTGAAACCTTTCCAAGTACATAAGGAATTCGAAAAAGGAGTACTACCTCGTGACACCCATAATAGCAAGTCGATTCTTGGCAACATGCTTGATTGGAAGTTGAACATCCAGTCCTGAAAGACCTCCGACAAAGAGCACTCCTCCTTCAGCCAGACACTTCAAGGAACGAGTAACAGTTCGTGGCGATGTTACGAAATCGAAAACCACATTGACACCAGTACGAGCGACATCTTTAGTTCTCATGATGAGATATTCTTCGAACTCTGAATCATCCCAATGGACAACAAAGTCCGCTCCGTTTCTTTCCGCGAGTGACAATCGTTCTTCCTTCGCGTCGGCTACCATCAATCGAATCTTCTTATCATTGTTGATGGCGAGGAAATGCTTGGCGAGCTTGAGCAGCCAAAGTCCAAGACCTCCAGCTCCAACGATGAGCACGTTGCAGAATCCTTTTGATTGTGAGAATGCTTCGACAATTGGCCGAGCCTGAAAATTTAATCATAAGAATTTTATTTATAAAAGAAAAGTACCTGAAGAACAGCAGAAAGAGCCCAGGTTGCTCCGGCTGGAAGAATCGAAGCAACATGCATCGAAAGAGTCTCTGGGATTTTCACAAGAAAATGGAGAGTAGGGACGGCAACATAATCAGCGTATCCGTGACTACACATCTCATCAGTTGGCCACACAATAACCTTGTCACCAATATTCAAGTCGTAATCGCTTGGAGTGCACTCAGCACCGAATGATTCAACGATTCCAGACACTTCGTATCCTGGAAGAAAAAAAAGTTATATATATATTTGAAGTTGATCTTAACCTGGGAACAAGCTGGTGTCTTTGATTCCATTGGTGATTCTTGCTTGCTTTGTATTGGATACTTCTCGATCAGTCAGGCATACTCCAGCGTAACAGACCTTGACACGAGCGCCCTTCGATGGAACATCGGGAATCGGCTCCTCGTCAAAAAATTTAACCTCCCGAAGATCTTTTGGTGATCCCAACGAAATTCTTCTGTTTGTTGCAGGCATTATCTGAAGTATAATTCGTATGAAATTTGATATTTATGGAAAAACAAAAGAGCCAAAGATATTCAGAAGGTTCGGAATGTTCAAAGTCGAAGCGAGAAAATAGTTTAGAAAGCATATCAACAAGTCACATGTGATTGTTTGCATGAGACGCAGTTTTGATGCGATCAATCGATATAATCAACAATTCAACATGAATAACGAAAAGGAGAGGGAATTTTTTACTGTATTCTTCATTTAGTTTTTCGATTGGTCAATAAATTTGTTTTCAGGAGGAAAACGTGCCGAAAACAAACTTTCAATCGACCGAAAAAACGAGAAGTGCGCCATATCACTCAAATTGAGCCAGTAATTTTGCTGGCGCACTTTGATTTTTTCTTTTTGGAGGCAGTTAAAACTATTTTTTTGTGACAAGATGCAGCATCATCACCATTTATTTCTGGGCAGAAAGTTTCTTGGATCCAAGCTTGGAGTGAGGAGAAGAGCGAACTGTAACAATTTTGCAATAACAGACTTACGAAAGAAGCAAAACACGAAAATATGTTGAATGAAGAATGTTAGAGGAAAAAGAAAGGAGAGACGCAGATAAGAAGAAAAAGAAGCTTCTCAGCATGTTTTGCACGCATCCTCCACGTGCACCAAAATCGGTTTCGTCATGGAAAAAGAGCAAATAAGTACGAAAACTAGTTAGAAAAGCTACTATGGCGAAGGGTTTGTGGCAACTTCCGAATTTCAAAAAGATCTGAAACCATCCTTTGCAAGAGACTGTAAAAAGAAAGAAAATGAAATGCAACATGTTTATTGTTTTGGCTTCTGGTGTCTATCTAATTGTTTTTTTCTGATAATCAATAATCTGTAACGGAAGGCTTCAAAGTGAAAAGATTATCAAAGTTGGATTTCGAGTTTGCCGCATCTTCTCCAGTCCGTTTTTTCAATCCTATGCATTCCAATGCAGCGTTTCTGTAGTCCGAGAGAGAAACAATAACAACTACGGGATCGATAGCAGGGTAAACACTGAGAAGGGGCATGAAGTATGTAGATAGAATTCTGAAATTTCGTTAATCATAAATCATCGATCTTTCAACCGACACTCCATAATCATCTCCAGCCAAAGGTAGAAACCAAATGACAAAGCAAGGAAGAATGGTACTGAATAACGGAACAATAGTCTGAGCAATTAGAGACTTGAGAAGAGTTGAATGAAGCTTCTTCACTGCGTCGGATAATGTACAAGCTTTCAGCGATTGGTATATTCGAACGGTGAAGAAGATGTAGGATATCATGATGCATGTGGTGATAGTTGTAGCAATGAACATTCCCAGGATTCCACTCTTTCTCCAGTTTTGCACGGGGTACTGTAGGTATCAAGAGGAAATTTGATGCGTTAAATTTTGATTTGTGATCCCTATGTTCATTCTGATTACCACCTGCATCTACTGCGCAGCAGATGTCTTAGTCTTTAATCTTTTCCTACAGTAGCCTCACCTCATAATTTGCAACAATCATAGCCAAACTTCTACTACTGATGTTGTAATGTTCTCTGAACGTATCATCAATAATCTCGTGAATATGCTCGTCCGGCCACATTATGATATGCCCAATTAACATCCATGAACTACCGTAGCACATGACAAAAAGCACATTGAGCATTATAGTTGTCGGCTCGAAGAACTTTTTGATTGAAAAGGGCCTGAGTTCAAGCATTGAAATCTGTTCTCTGAAGGTTTAATTCTACCTGCATACAGCTAGATAACGATACAAAAAGTGGACTGCCAAAAGAGCAAAAGTGTATGCACACATTCCACATCTTATCGATATTAGATTCTGGGATAGAAGAGGATAGCCAAAAAGGGGACCATGAGGGACAAATATGACCAGACACTTGTTGAATCCTTCAATTGCCTGAAAAAATAATTCCTGTTGCCGATACAAATGAAAATGTTACCGTTGAAACAACAGCTTCCGAGAACGAAGTGATCAAGTTGAAGATCGCAAACGTCATCAGAAGAAATCTATAGCTTCCGATGTATCGTGGAGATTTGAACGTCAGAAGAAGCAGAAATAGACAATTGAAGATGAACGATATTACACAGAATACTCTAGGTGACCATGTGTGAATCAAGCTCAGGTAAATCATTGTCCGAAATATCCAGAAATAAAACAAAATATGCAGGATAAAGGTTTTCCTCAGAATGAGAAAACCTGCAGTCTAGTTTGCGAGACAGCTGGAGTCAGCAGAAAAGTTAGTTAGTGTTAGTTGTTGGTGGTGACAAACTGGTGTTTAATCGTAATTGAGTATCCGGGGAGCGCTATTACCTTTATGCTTTGATGAAAACACGGATATTCATTCATTTCACATTCAGATAAAATTGTCTTGAGTTAAATTCATCTTCTCTTCAATGCAGGCCTACTTTTTGGGAAAGAATATTTTATGGTAATTCTGAAAAAAATCGATTTGAAGAATCCATCAAGATTAACAAACCTCAAAAGTCACACGCTTGGACGCTTTCAAAGATTCTTCTGGTTTCAACATTTCATTCGATGGCTCGACAGATGCCAATTCTTCTAGTTCTTCCTCATCAGAATCAGAATCATCTGGTTTCTGAATCTCCTTCAAATCCATTTTCCATTCTTCTGGTTCTTCTTCACCGTTTTGTTCCTTCGGTGCACTTCCGACTGGTTTATTCAGCGAAGAATACATTTCTGTCCAATATCCTTTCAAATCATCTGGATCATTTTTGGGAATGCTTTTCTAGAATCAGTCGAATTCTAGTCTTCAAGAACCTCATCATATAAAACTAACTTCCGCAAAAACTTTTTCTTTTTTTGACATCTTATCACTTATCCGATCCCAGGACCGTAAACTACGTTGGCAACTCCAAAGAATTTTCATGTTGAACTCTTTCTGAAAGAATGATATAGCGGGAAATCCGAGAATCTCGCAGACAAACCTCCTTCTCGAAATCTTCTAGATGCCATTTCACTTTCAGATAGGCGTAGTAGCCGGAACCAACTGGAATCAGAAGAATAAAGAATATGGAGGCAAATTGAAGAAACTGAAAATATCCCTTGAAAATCGGACGCATGAATTATGGTTACATCGTAAAAGTAGTAGTACGTAAGATCATTGTGTGGGCTCGGATATGATCGAAAGAACGATGTGAGAACATAAACAAGGGAAAAGGCAGGTGCCATTCTCCATCTCCACTTCCACATTGGCCAAGCATACGCATTACTCCATTTACTCGCACTGGGATGACCCATAAGAGCATACATATCTCCATAAATCGTTTTGAAGCCATAAAACTCGATCACCGTCAGAAGTTCCACGGTGATAAACAATCCAGTTGCAACTTTTTGGACATCCTCAATCAATGTAATGTAGTGCGAGCCACCCTGAATTCAATTCTAATTGAACACGAAACTTATCAGGGAGAACATCATAGCACAGAAAGAGTCCAGAGAAGGCAATGATGATCGTAATAACAATCGAGAAATAATTGAAATTTGAGGTTCTTGTTGAAATGTTGAAAGCATCAGCAAGCATGATTACTATGGTCTTGAGAACCACTGAAATGAGGTTTGTGAACAAATATCTGAAAGATGGGAAAACTTACATGCACAGGACTTCCATCCAACAATAACCAGTGCAATATAGTAAAAAAGAACCCACAACCATGCGTTATGTGCCACTTGACGGAGGAGAACAGGCCAGGTAGAGTGGGTCAGAAGGTGCTCTAGAAGTTGTCTTGGGAATAATGAATTCAATCAGAGGTAATTTCAAAAATAACCTACTAGGAGGCAGTAAAGACAAATCGTACACCGAGTTCCTTCCAATGGAATAACTGATATGACCAAGAATTGAAAACAAGGTTCCCGAAATTATCAAACTCAAACAAGTATCCATGAGAACTGCGAGTGTAGCCACCTAAAATTCTCTCCTCATAGACTTCGTTTTAATATTTACCTACACTGAACGTCGGTTTCCGTGGTTGTGCCATTGAAGCCATCACAGTATGTCCTCCGATTCCGATGCTCAATGATTGAATGACCAAATTCAACGCATCAATCCAAAGCTGACTATAAAGAAGCTCAGCCCATTCCACTTTGAACATTTCCATGATTCCAATGCTTGCTCCATCAAGATGAAGTGAGCGGAAGAACAAAAATGGACACACCAGGAAAATAAATATCGTAGGAATCTGAACAAATGTCTTCTAGTGAAAATATGAACCCTGAAAGCTAACATATATCAGAGGTGTGGCTTTGTTTCCAACTCTCAATTGCATGAAAGCAATTGACAGCCACATTATGAAAACACAACATGCCATTCCGGTATCAAAGTTGGAGAGTGACATGTGTGTAGGGCCTGATTCGTGAACAACATAACTGAAATCATATGAAAACAAAGTTAATGAAACACTACCGTATTCCCTCTAATAAACCGGCACCCCCTTCCCGTCACTTCGACCAAACTTATCGACCTTTTCATCACTGTTATAGGAACCGAAATACATTTGATCAAAAATGAGTTAAAGGGGTGCAGGACTATTAGAGGGAATGCGGTAGATACCTTAGGTACTGGTATTCTGCTGACTCAACGGAAGTTATCGGGACTCTGGTCTCATTCACACAGTCTCCTTGAAAAACAATGTGACCATTTCTCAGATCTGGACACTTCTCGTTGAAGAACTGATAGCAATCTGAGAGCAAAATTGATTCGTTCGGTTTTATATCACCATTCTCTTTTTTCACCTTTTGTATTCCATGAATTATCGCATCTCGACCATGGCATACCATGTTTTGAATAAGATCTACATAATGTGACCACAAATTTGAAGGCTCGAGCCACCGCATACTGATAAGGATAAAGAATCAGGATAGCAGAAACAAGAGAAATCCATCCGAATCCTTGCATAATTGGAGCACATCTCCGGATGAAAAGCATTGGGGAGCATCGATGAAACTGTCCGACAATCAATTCCAGATACAAAACTGGGTATCCGAGAGCAAAGAGCACCAAGAAATAGGCAACGAGGAAAGCTCCTCCTCGGTATTCATGAACTTTTGCGGGGAATATCAAAAAGTTACTGAGACCTATGCAAAGGTTGTTGACCGAAAAGAAGTATTCATACTGAAAGGGAAAATATGATGCAAACTTTCTGTGAACTAACCCAAGTTCTGAATTGATGGCGACAGTGTTCTGTTTTCTTGAATTCTTTCTGCTGTGTCATTAGAATTCTGTTGTCTACAGTATCTGAGTACCACATCATGAAAGATGCAGACTCTGTAATTCCACGTTAGGCATCTACGTTTCCACTCGGAACGTGTCACTGACGTGTTATGCAAAAAGTGTTGTCTCAAGTCTAGGTGACATTTTGAAGCATATTTTTGAAGCATATTCAGTAAGGTGTATCTAAGTTTTATTTGAACTGTAAATTTAGATCAGAAATCTGGAAAATATTTCACTGAACATACTGAAATATCGGTATCAAGTGTGCAATTTGTTCCGATCGGTTACTGTCCCTTTAAAGGAACATGTTCATCGTACGCATGGCCTCACATCGATAAACGGTTTTCGAACGCGCGCGCTGGAAAAATCTCGTTCATTGCCAATATTCCCATTTTTCGAATTTTTCCTCCTGCTTCCTCTTTTTTTTTTTAAACTTTCTAGTTTCATCGCCGTTTCGTTGCTTATCAGAGATTCATATGTTCAAATTTCCGTTAGATCAGAATTACACATTGAAATTCAGGTTCTCGACGTGATTACACCGAGAAGGTCTTCTAAAGGGGAATTCCCCCGAATTTTCGAAGTGTTTCTCGAAAAAATAATATATTATTGTTGTTCCGTGTTTCCCTATTTCAGAACTTTTTTTGAGCTATTTCGTCGATTCACCATCCGTACATTGAACGGATACTCGTTTTTTAACCGCCATGCCAAGATGCATATTATAAATTCGCAGTCTGTTGGCACTCTTTTAAAGGCGCATGACGTAACTTAAAAGGATATCTCGCCGCGATAAGACATTTTTTTCGTCTAAAAAATATGCCAAACCTTGAAACTTTTTATGGCGCTCATTTTTCAGACCGAAAAAATGTCTCATCGCGGCGAGATATCCTTTTAAGTAACGTCATGCGCCTTTAAAAAGGTGCCAACAGACTGCGAATTTATAATATGACTTTTGGAATTCCAAAGAGATCAAATATGCAAATGCGCATTTTCTGAATTCTTGTATTTATCGCCTGACGCATCCACCCATCTTCTCAATCAACCTATCGTCTATCTGATGATATCACAACGTTTATGAATAAAGGGGTATTCCCCCGATGTGATACACATTGTAAATGAAGCTTCGAAATTTCGAGAGACGGTCCAGCAAACCGAAAAACAAATATTGTTCAGCTATTTCTACTTATTTTTGTTTGAACAGTGATTTTCTAAGATTGTCAAGTGACCGCCGAGGTTAGCCGTTCCTCTATCATGTACAAGTGATTGATTATCGAACTCATCGATGATCGTCATATTGGCTGGGCTCATATTGCGTCAGATTTAAAATGCATATCTTAAACTCCAATGACCTCTGTCTCATGTTTGTGATTAAATTAACACTATAGAAGGCCTTCGTGATTTGTAGTTCGAATTTCGGAATTCGCATGTTTCGACAAATCCTAATCAAATTCCCCAGACATTTCAAGTACTTTCCCGAACCATAGTCTCCGTACAATCTGAGTGCGTTTGTCCGTACGTGTCTATTGCGAGTCAATTATGCATACAATCGTCGACACCATCATCACCGTCTTTTCCTTGCCATGTCTCTTCTTGTCCGCGCATAGAAGGCACCTCGTGGGTAGGCGGGGTCACCAGCCTCCCTATTGTGATCGGACCATTCTCATTCCATACACATTCCGTTACTCTTACTGCTCTCAGTCGTTTAGAATTTTTACTCATTTTCAGTCATATTGAACCTCTTTTGTGATTCATCGATGTTTCATCCGTCTCAATGCAACAACTGTACAATTTTTCAGAGCTCTTTCTTCTACGCTCGCTCAACTCTCAAACGGAACAAACCGAACTCACACGACAGAAGAAAAGTTCACCGCAGAGGCAGTGTTTGTGGCGTGGCCCAAACAAAAAACTGCCGAAGACCCTAACCACACCACTGGAATCACAGCTTCATAGATTAACTACCCCGCGGCCGTTCTTTATTCTCTCTGTGCTCTCGAAATGACTTCTGATCCATCTCTTCTCTCTTGGAATGGCGTTCGCTTGTTTCTCATTTGTTCACTTCTCACAGCCATGACAAACTTTCCGTCAGGTTTGTGTGTCGCCCCCTTATCATATTCTCTCACACTATATAATAAGTAACTTTTTTCAGGATTCTCTCATACGTCCGTGAATACAGCCGTACACAAACTCAACGAGTACCTCAACAGTTCGTTTACCGAGCGTTATCGACCACTCGATCATGAGGAAGTTTCTCTTCTCAAATCTGGAATCAACTCAGCGTGGTACCTCTTCCAAGTCATCGGAGCGATGTGCAGTCCCTTTCTCTGTGACACCTATGGTCGAAAAGTCGCATTCGCACTTTCAATCGCATTCATGACTTTCGCTGGAGCAATGCAGATGCTTGCAAGTTTCACACCGTACTCGGAGGTTTTGATTGTTGGACGTTTGATCGCTGCCGTTTTCTCTCCACTCAGTGATGCTGCTTTGATTCTCTATCTGCAGGTAAGCTAAACAATTGTTCTTTTTGAGAAAATCAATTCTATAGGAAATCTCACCAGCTTCTCTTCGTGGAACGATGTCGTCCCTATACTCCACAGGATACTCTACCATGTGCCTGTTGGGAATGCTGTTAGGTCATGAAGGCTTGTTGGGACACTCCCTGTCCGTTCTTCTCTTCGTACCAGTCATCCCTGGGATCATGTCGACAGCTTTCATACTCTGGATGCCGGACACACCGAAATTCTTACTTCTGGTTAAGAAGGATAAAGTGGCAGCACTGAAATCACTTAGATTCTTCCAAGGATTTCTCCCAGATCAGACTCTTCTTATTGACTCAATGGAGCAACATCAGAAAGAAGAACTGGCTACTAACAGCAATAACAATGAAGAGAAAAATAATAAATCTGCGACTTCTGTGATGCACATTCTCACGACTCCACATCTTCGTAAAGCTATGATGCTGTCAGTTGCTGCTGCTATTCTGACTCTTCCATTCTATCCGATCCTCCAGAGTAGCACATTTTTCTTCACCGATATGGGCGTTGATATGTAAGTGTAACTATTATTCATTCAAATTATCTTACAAACAATGTTTTCAGGAAAACTTCACAGATGGCCTCCAGCCTAATGATGGTAGTTCTCACAGTGTCTTCAATATGCTCTACTATGATCATTGACAAAGTTGCTCGGAGAGTACTTCTGCTCACGTGCGGTTCCTGTACTGTTCTCTTCCTGACAGTCTTCGCAGTTGCCGAGCAAATGCAACACCAGTCAATTGCGATGGGAGCATGTTTCGGATTCGTAATGGCGTATGGGTAAGTTTAGGCGTGTTTTTTTGTGAAAATTTATCATTTTCAGAACCGGAGTTGGCCCTGTCATCTGGTCAATTCCACCCGAGCTGTCCCCTCTAGCCGACAGATCTATGATGTTCTGTTTCGTTTACTCGATTCACAGCTGCCTTGTCGTTGTCACCAATTTCTCGACCATTCCACTTTTCATGAACATCGGCGCATTCTCGTTTGTGGTTCTGTTTGCTATTCCATCAGCACTGGCGTTGGTCTACCTGTTGATTTGTCTTCCGGAAACCAGCGGACGCGAGATTCATGTGATCATCAACGAATTGAAGGGATTCGTAGAGGACAAAGAGCCATCCACTGCTATTATCACTTCTATTGCCTAATTCACTTTCATTCTACAATTTCCATTCCTGAGCACTTTGAGAATGGCCGCGGGGTAGACGTTGTATGTTACTTTCTGTATTTTTCATGTATTTTTTTCATCCCTAGATACTTTTCTCATATCTGTTCAACAGAACTTTCATATGCTATGACTCACTTCGCATGTCTCTTTCCACTTTGCTGGTACCACACTCACCTCAGACTACTAATTTATGTATCCACTTTTTTTTCATAACTTGCTTTAATACATGATTAGTCGTTCATATTTATTAATTGCAACAACACTTGAATTCCAGAGAAATTAGAGAATTTTATAGAACAAATCAGGGTTGACTATGAAAAAGATTTACAATTTTTAGAGAAGACAAACAGTTTCAGTCGATTGATAGTTTTTGTTCTTTCTACAAACTTGTTCACAAATTCCAGTTACATTTTGGAACGTTACAATAGGAAATGGAGAAGAAGAGCACCAGGATATGGAGAGCTACCAACTAAAGCTATCAAATACACAAGAAAAAAGAAGGAAAATAGTAGAGTCTGTCGAATTTGTCCCGAATTCAGACATCGTCTACGGAATATAAAATTGATACCTAAAAGGGAAACAATCAGAAAATCAGGGTCCCGAACTGAAGAACTGATTGGAAGGAAAAGAGAAATGAAAAAAAAAAAAAACGAGAAGATTTCCAACTTCAAAAACAAGCGTCCCATTTCTTGAATCGTCAGCGGAAAGTTCAGAATGTGAAGGAATGTTTCAAAATGCAATTGAAACATGGGAACTTTGTAGGAGAAAAATCTAGAATCGACTGGAACTGTTTTGAAATTACAATGAAAGCAAAAAGGTTTTGAATTGAAATGCAAAATTAAAGAAAAGGGAGATTACAACTCTAAAAAGAAAGCATTGGTTTGTTGACAGGGGAAGGCCGGGATTCGATTTGTTACTTGAAAAAAGGGAGCAGTGGAGAGAGAAAAAGAAGACAAAAAAAGAAACACGAATATGAAATGGCGAAAGAAAATTGGCGAAAAATGGGGAAGAGAGACAAACGCAGTTGAAGAGACGAATAGGTTGGCTAGATTTCACGACTACAAAAATAGATACAAATAAGGAGGAAAAACAGGATGAGTTGTTCTTAAATCAAGAGAAGAGCTGCCGCATACTTTGCAATTGCCTTCTTCTCCTTCACCACTTTGGCTACATAAATTCCGTCGTCGTCCTGCTCGACGTTCTGAAAAGATACAAGAATATTTCCGGGCTCATCTGAAAGTTCTCACCTTGATGTCAAGCTTGAAGGTGTTTCCGGACTTGACTGATTTGACCCGTTCGTTCTTTTCGATTTTTTCCGATCCACGGAACCATTGTACAGTTAGGCCTGGAAAGATTTTCAATTTGTTATAGTTTGGGCTTTCTTATTCTCACCTTCAACATTTTCAAATTCAATTGAGAAGGAAGTGGATCCGCCGAGAGGGGCAGAGACTGAAGCTGGTAGTCGGGTGACTGGAGGATCAGCTTTTTCTCCTACGACTACCAATGAGGCAACAGAGACAAGATTGGTTCCATTCGATCGCACTTCCAGTTGGTAGTGTCCGGCATCGGATGCTTCGGCTGAGTTCACAGTCAGCAGAAGGGTGTCTCCGTTTTGACTGATGCTGGTCTTATCTCCATCGGTCAACTGAAAAAAGATTGATTGTGTTGAGGATTCTGAACAACACAAACCTCTTGTCCATTTCTCATCCACAAAACTTCCTCTGGCGTTCCTTCAACTCTTGCTTCAAAAGTCACAGCTTCTCCAGTCTGGACGATTTCTCCTCCCAAGTGTCTGGAGATCCGAAGATTGTTTTCAGCCTTTTCAACATGTCCGTTCGAAAGTGGTTGGTCTCCTTTCACAGACAATGATGCTCTCGTTTGTTCCTGGCCAGCAGAGTTCGAAGCGCGGCAGAGGTATTGTCCCTCATCTGATTTCTTGACATCACTGACTCTCAATGTCGCTCTTCCACCAACGAAAGAGGAACGGTATCGGGAGTCCGAATCGGAGATTCTTTCTCCATTATGAAGCCATTCGATGAGTGGCTCTGGTTGTCCAGTGACTTCAGCCGTGAATTCAGCTGATCCTCCGACTTCGGTCTCAGCATCGGAGAGTTGAAGGGTGAATGATGGAAGTTCATTGGTGATCTTTGTCTTGAGGTCATCGGCAGCTGATCGGACGTCTGGTGATACGTCACGGATCAAGGATCTTCTTCTCATATCAGCGTACGAATGTGATCTTTCAACATCAGTTCCCGCTGACAAGGTATCATATGCCCTTCTGGGTCTGAACGAAGAAACACGTGGAATCGGTTCTCCTCCTTTGGTTTGAACTGTCAGAACACATTCAGAAACATCCATTCCAAGATCGTTTGTGGCTGTCACTGTGTATGTTCCAGCATCGTCGACACGAGCATTGAAGATTTCGAGAGAGCATACTCCACTTCTGAAGGACACTTGCACACGATCTTCGTCAACTGGATGTCCGTCCTTCATCCATTCAATCGTTGGATTTGGATTTCCTTGCAGTGAGCATGTCAGTTTGCATTGATGGTTCTTCTGGATCAAACGGTTTCTGAGATGGAATGTGAACTTCGGAGCTGATCTTCTCTCCTTGAACTCTTCGACCTTCGGTAGACTTGGTGCTCTCTTCATTGGTTCCAATGGCTCGAACTTAAGTGGTGCAGATTGTCGGGTGACATTCAGGAACACAATTTCTTCCTTGGTTCCGTAGGAATTTTTGGCACGAACTGTGTACTCTCCCTTATCGTCTCCCTTCACTCTGTTGATAGTCAATCCATAGTCGTTTCCATTGTATCTCTTCATGTACTTGACACTCTGTTTCAGTTCCTTGTCATCTTTGTGCCACGTCACAACTGGTGGAGAAGAGGCGATGACTCGGCAGTAGAAGTTGGCAGATTGTCCCTCGGCAACTTCGGTTCCATATGGTTTCACAATGAATCTTGGTTGCGCTTCAGATCTGTCCCAGAAGGCGTCACGGATCGAGTATTCTTGTGGTCTATGCTTTCTGAGGGAAGAGTAGTTTGAGATTCTTCCGAGTGGTGGGAGTGGTTCTGGCCAGGCATCATATTTCGATTTGATCGAGTCCCGGATCTTGGTGTATCTGCTGCTTGGGATCTGAGAATCACGTCCTGGAACACTTCCTGGCGAAAGCCATGGGTGCTCTAAAGCTTGATGGATTGTCATTCTGGTGTTAGGATCGGCAAGAAGAAGTCGTCGGATGAAATCCTTTCCATCTTCAGAGATGCTTGAAAAGGCAGAATCATCCATGTTCCAGTCACAGCTCTGAAAATTATAAAGATTAGAAATCGAAACCTTCGGATGACAACTCACCTTAACATTCTTCAAGGTGTCATCATCGTTCTCTCCTCCAAATGGCGAAAGTCCGGAGAGAAGAATGTAAGAGAGAACTCCAACGCTCCACATATCGGTATAATATCCGACTGGCTTGCCCTCGGCAACTTCTGGAGCGGCGAATTCGGCAGTTCCGGTGGTGACCTTCACAGATTGTTTTGGATCGAGATGGGCGGTTAGTCCAAAGTCAATCAGTTTCAATTCGTTGCTTCTCTTGGTCGTGAACATGATGTTCTCTGGTTTCAGATCCAAGTGCACGTAGTTGTTTTCGTGCATATGACAGAGCGCCTTGCAAATCTGTCTCATGTACTCAACAGCTTCATCTTCACTCATTCTGTTGTGTTCATCGGCAACCTTCTCGAACAGCTCTCCTCCACTCATAAATTCGTAGATCATAACCATTTCGTTATCATCTTCAAATGCATCATGGAGGTTCACAAGAGTTGGATGTCTCAACGCCGACATTGTCTGGATCTCCTTTCTGACCGTTTCCTTATCAGCTTCATGTGGTGTCATCACGAATTTGGCAGCAAAGTTGTTTCCTGTCGCTCGTTCGGTTACTCTGTGAACAACTCCAAATGCTCCGGTTCCAAGTTCTTCATGGATATCGTAGTGGTCGAGGACATGGTCGTGCTTGATTTCAACTGGTTGAGGATAGTACTGCTTCCAGATGTCGAACACGTAGTTGTCGTAGTTGGATGAGATTGCTCCCTTTCCACGAACGATCTTTCCTTGTTCATCCACATCATACCCACGTCTTCTCTTTCTCTCGTCTCCTGGAATGGTGACTGGAGCAGTTGGTTCGCATGGCTTCGATGGTCCATGTTTGTTCTCGGCAGTTATCCTGAACTCGTACTGCTTTCCGGCACGGAGCCCTTCAACAGTGGTGTAGGTGTATCTGCTCTTCGCACATGGAGTCCATGATCCTCCCATAGCTTCTCTCTTCTCAATGGTGTAGTTGGTAACCAATGATCCTCCATCAAGTGCTGGTGGTTTCCAGGAAAGAATGACAGCTTCATCCAGAATGTTCTCAATGATCGGGAATCTTGGTGGTTCTGGAACATCGGCGACAGTGACATTGACGATTCCAGAATCGGATCCAACGGAGTTCTCCACAACGACACGATACTCTCCAAAGTCTTCGCGACTGGCATTCGAGATCTTCAACGTGGCGAATTTATCATCAGTGGTGATGGTGTACTTGCTGTTGTTCTCGATCTTCTCTCCATCCTTGGTCCATCTAGCCTCTCCTTCTGGGAATGCTTTGTATGGGATCTTCAACTCAACAGTTTCTCCCTTTTGTGCCTCATATCCTCCATGGTATTTCGGTGGGATGAAGACACGTGGCTTCGTCTTGATTCTCAGATTGGCTCTGGTACTGCGGGTTCCGGATGCATTGGTAGCACGGCAAGTGTACTCATCGGCATCATCAGAAGCAAGATCATTGATGATGAGCACTTGTTTGTCTCCCTTGTTGATGAGAGTGTACTTGCTGGTGTCGACGAGTTCCTTGCATCCCTTGAACCATCTGTATTCTGGTCTTGGAGAGCCGCTGATTGTGCATTCGAATGTGACACTTCTTCCGACTTCCACGTTCAAGTCGCTTAATGGACTGACTATCTTTGGTCCTTCTCCAGCTCCCGACGCCTTGAACAGAGTCTGATCAAGTTCAGTTGGATCGGAAAGCCCAGCATCGTTGGCAGCAAACACTCGGTATCTGTACTTTCTTCCGTCGATGAGATTTGGAACGTTGTAGGTGTTTGGTGGAGATGGATTCTGATTGCATCTGAACCATTCGTCATGTCCTTCTTCTTGCTTCTCAATGATGTATCCACGAAGACGGCCACCTCCGTCAGAAGATGGTCGTTGCCATGAGAGAGTGACATAGTCTCCTCCAACTTGAATTATATCCAGATTGATTGGAGAAGTTGGCGGATCGAATGGAAGACGAGCAACAATTGGATGTTCACTGACAAGTGGGGCTCCGATTCCATTCTCGTTTTGAGCGGAAACTCGGAATTCGTACTCGTGGTTCTCAAACAATCCGGTGACAATGTAGTTCATATCCTTGACATTCGAAGTGACAGTAACCCATTCATCCTTCGACAGGTCTCTCTTCTCAACAACATAGCTGGTGATCTTGGATCCTCCGTCAGTGACGGGTGGTCTCCATGAAAGAGTAGCAGTGCTTGGTCCGATGTTGCTGATGTGAAGTGGGCCTTGTGGTGCTTCTGGAAGTCCGGTGACGTTGAGCCAGAATCCAGTGGTGGCTTCTCCAGAGTCGTTAGAGACGGTGTACTCATAACGTCCGGCTTCTCTGACGGAGAGTGCTGGGATGGTGATGAGGATGTGATCATCGAATTCCACTGTTCTGATTGTTGGATGATCCATATCGATTTCTTCCTTGTTCAACACCAAACTGTGACGGAATGGAGCAGTTCCAGAGAAATAGATCTTGAGGCGAACAAGGTCTCCACTTGGGAGGATTGTGTTCGGAACATCCTTCTCGATGACTGGTGGAGCTTGAACGATGAGTTTAGCAGTTGCTGTGTCACTTCCATAAGAGTTGAACACTTCAACAGTGTACTCTCCTGCATCGATATCCCACACTTCCTTGATGGTGAACTTGTAGACTCCATCACTGGCTTCGAATCTGTATCTGCTGCTTTCTGGAAGTTCTCTTCCGTTTCTGAGCCATCTAGCAGTGGGCTCTGGTCTTCCGACAGCTTCACAAACGAAGACAGCTCTTCTGTTGTATGGTTGAGCAGTGTCTTCTGGTTTGACAACGATTTGTGGACGAGATCCTCCGGATTCTTGAATCTTGATTGGTCCAGATGGAAGAGATGGAATTCCCTTTCCGGCGGCGTTAATGGCAACGACACGGAACTCGTAGTCATTGAACTCCTTGAGTTTGTCAACTGTGAATTCTGGTTCTCGCACATTGTAGTCACTGACAACAGCCCACAAAGTGCTGCCGTATTCTCGCATCTCGACATTGTATCCAGTGATCTTTGATCCTCCGTCTTCAAGTGGTGGCATCCATGTGATTGTGCAATGATTGCGGCCGATGGACTTGGCTCCGACTTGGATCGGTGGTCCTGGCGGGCCATATCTCGATTTGAGTTGACATCTCTCGGATGGTGGAGACGGCTTGGAGAATCCAGCAGCGTTCTTGGCAATGATTCTGAATTCGAACTCTCCGTTCTGACGAAGTCCGGTGACACGAGCATGACAGTGTTCAGCAAGATCCATCTTAGCATTGATCCATCTTCCAGAGGAAGTATCTCTGTATTGCACTTGGTATCCAATAATCTTTGATCCTCCATCCTTTGGTGGATCCCATTCCAATTCAGCCCAGGTCGAGTCCTTGTCGCGGACAGTTGGAGCCTCTGGTTGATTTGGCACATCAAACATGTACTTGGCGACTACGACTTCCGAGAGTTCGCATGGCTCAGACACTCCGTACTGGGTCTCGGCACGAACACGGAATCGGTATCTGTTGTCCTTGATGAGTCCTCCGACCGTGTAGTTCAAGTTGCGGACGAAAGAAGAAACCTTCTCCCACTTTCCATCGGAATGACGAAGATCAAGCTTCTCGACGATGTAGTTGGTGATTGGGGATCCTCCATCAGACGAAGGTGGCATCCAGTAGAGAGTGCAACAGTCTGGAGCAATGTCCTCGACTCGGATGTGCTGTGGTGGAGCTGGCTTGTCGACGACCTTCAGACGAATACTTGCAGAATCGCTTCCTTGGCTGTTCTCGAGTTCAACAAAGTAGAGTCCTCCATCGGTCAATTCAGATTTTTCGATGGTCAACGTAGCCAAGAAATCACTGTATTCCACCTTGATTCTCGGATCTGTTGGACTGATCTTGTTCTCTCCTTTTGAGAAGGTGACCTTTGGTGCAGGTGAAGCAGCGAACGGAACAAGAATCTTCGCACGGTCTCCGGCATAAGCAAGAACGTCTCTGGTGAGCATTCCCATGTTGATCTTCGGCCTGGTTGGAGCATTGTCAGCGGTGATTGGAACTGAGTTGGCACTGTATTCTCCTTGTCCGGCGGCATTGTAAGCAGCCACTCTGAACTCGTAGGTCTTCTTTGGAGTGAGTCCAGTGACACGATGTTTCGTATCAAGAATGTTTCCGAATGCAGCCTTTGTCCATTCAGTTGTTCCAGCTTCTCTCTTCTCAATGACATATCCTTGAATCGGAGCGCCACCATCAGAGGTGGGTCTGGTCCATTGCAGCGTGATGGCTTCCTCTGAAGTCTCCACGGCTTCTGGCTGTCCTGGCGCTCCTGGAGTATCGAATGGATTCTTGGCGACGATGGCATCATCAGTCTCGAGTGGCTCTCCGACTCCGTATTGGTTCTCGGCACGAACACGGAATTCGTATGGAGTGTTGGCATCCAAATTGCGGACACGAAGAGTGGTTCCGACTGGATGCCCAACGGTGACCCAGTCACCTCCCGGAGTTCTCTTCTCAACAACATAATTGGTGATTTCATCTCCTCCGTTATCCTTTGGCGGTCTCCATGAAAGAGTCATAGCGTCGCCTTGGATGTCAGTAGCACGAATTGGTCCAGTTGGTTTTCCTGGAGCATCGAGAACGAAGACGTTCAGTTTGCAAGTGTCCTTTCCGTATTTGTTGGTAGCGGAAATCTTGTATGGTCCAGCATCAGTTCTCTTTGATCCAGTGGTAGTGATGACGATCTCTCCTGGATTCACATCAACAACGGTTCTCTCGTTCTCGAAGATCGGAGAGTTTCCATTGAAAAGATCGATGATTGGTTTTGGATTTCCTCCAGCATATGGGATGCGAATTTGGATGGTTTCTCCAGCACGGACAGTGATATCCTTGAGATTGGTGATGTCGAAGATTGGGCGGCCTGGTTGTTCTTCGATGAGAACCAAGTCAGATGGCTTCGATGGTTCTCCTTCTCCGGCGCTGTTGACTGCGATGACGCGGAATTCGTATTCCTCCTTCTCTCCAAGATTCTTGACTTCGAAGGCAGTTTCACGAACTGGTTTATCATTGCATCTTGTCCAATCATTGTCTCCCAACTTCTTCTTCTCAACGATGTATCCGTCGATTGGAGCACCTCCGTCTCTCAATGGTCTGTTCCACGTGAGTTCAGCAGAGTTCTTGGTGATCTTTCCAACTCGTGGAGCATCTGGTGCACCTGGCTTCTCAACATATGGACGGCAGGTGACTGGTTCGGATCCGTTACTTGGTTCTCCTTGACCAGCAGCATTCACAGCACGAACACGGAATTGATAAGTCTCGTTCTCGTGAAGTCCTGGGACAATGCATTCAGTTCCCTTGACCATCGGCATTTTGACTGGAGCCCAATCGCCTCCTCCTCTCTTCTCGAATCTTTCAACAACATATCCGATGATTGGAGAACCTCCATCGTCTCTTGGTGGATTCCATGCCAACGATACTTGGTTGGTATCGTATCCAGTGATATCTGGAGTGCTTGGAGCGCCTGGTGGATCGAATGGATCTTTGATGACAACTGGTACTCCTTGGCAATAATCCGAGAGACCGACTGCGTTCTCTGCACGGATTCTGAAGCGATATTGTTGTCCGTGTTCAAGTCCACGAACGGTGTAAGAAGTTCCCGAGATGAGTCCTGGAACCTTATCCCAGATTTGAGATCCAATTTCTTGGTACTCGATCTTGTATCCGGCGATCTCGGCACCTCCATCATCCTTTGGAGCGTCCCAGTTGAGAGTGCAGGTGTGTCTGCTGACGGCTGGATATGTGATGTTCTCTGGTGGTGATGGCTTGTCGATGACAGTGATCTTGATGTTGGCTTCAGCTTCTCCATACGGATTCACGGCCTTGATCTTGACTGGTCCAGAATCAGTTCTTCTCGTTGATGGAATAACCAATTTGGTCTGAGAGTCAGTTGTTTCGACTCCAGCCAATGGTTTCCCTCCTTCCTTGGTCCATGAGATGTCTGGTTGAGGGGAAGCAGTGTATGGGATGGTGATGACCAATGGCTCTCCAGCCTTCACTCGGAATTCCTTTCCATCCAAATCCAAATCGAACTTCGGTGCCTCGTGCATTGGTTTGGCAGTTGCAGAAGCCGAAGGATCCGATGGTTGTCCTGGTCCGGCCTTGTTGACAGCAACCACGCGGTATTCATAGGTGTGACCCTTCTGGACACGAGTATCGGAGAAGGCGTTTCCTTGAACTGGGGAAGTGTTGACCTTGATCCACCTTCCAGTCTTTGCATCCTTTCTCTCAACATCATAATGATCGATTGGAGATCCTCCGTTGTCTCTTGGTGGGTCCCATTTGATATCAATATGATCGTTGTCAGTGTCGACGATTTCTGGTCTGCCTGGTTTTCCAGGTGTTCCGAACGGATCCTTAGCTAGAACTGGCTCATCGGTGTTCAGAGAATCTGATCTTCCGAATGCATTCTCAGCCATCACACGGAATTCGTACTCGTGTCCCTCCGTAAGCTTTGGAACGGTGATCGATGTTCCGGTCACGAAAGCAGAGACTGGAACCCAGGTGTTGGTGCGGGTATCTCTCTTCTCGACAACATAGTTGCTGATTTCAGCCCCTCCATCATCCTTTGGTGGCTTCCAGTTGAGAACACAGCTGTCCTTGGTGACATCCGATACTTCGAGTGGTCCTTCTGGTGGTGATGGTTTGTCTTGAACGATGACCTCGAAGATTCCTTCGTCTTCTCCCAACTCGTTCTTCACCTTCAACTTGTAGTTTCCGCTGTCCGCTCGTTTAGCAGATGGGAAGAAGATGGAGGTTGTGTTGGTCTTAGCATCGACAATAAGTTCTGGAGCAAGAGCACCTCCCTCTCCAACAGTCCAGGTGGCAGTTGGATCTGGAGCTCCGACGAAGTCGACTTCCAAGTTGTGAGTGAATCCAGCCTTGATTTTGATCTTTCTGTTGGCAGTTAAAATCCTTGGTTTCAAGTAGCGAGCCTTGGTGATCTGTGGATCAGTTGGCTCCGATGGATCCGATGGTCCAGCAGCATTGACAGCAACGACGCGGAATTCATATTCGACTCCTTGCTTGAGATTGTCGGCACTGAATGTGGTACCAGCAGTCTTTCCGGCTTCAGTCCACAAGGCGCTTCCCTTCTCCTTCTTCTCAACAATGTATCCGGTAACTGGAGCTCCTCCATTATTGGCAGTCGGATTCCACTTGATGTCGATTCGATCCTTATCCCAATCAGTGACTTCTGGTTTGTCAACTGGATCAGGAACATCGAACTGATTCTTGGCGATGATTGGCTCTTCCGCTTCCAATGGCTTAGATTCTCCTTGGAGGTTGACTGCTTTCACACGGAAGGAATATTCCTTTCCAGGAACCAACTTGTTAACCTTCGCAGTACAGTCTGGGAATGTTCCGACTTCTTGCCATGTTCCTCGAGTTGTGTCCATCTTCTCAACAACGTAGTGAAGAACATCAGTTCCTCCGTTGTCAAGTGGTGGCTTCCAGTTCAACGTGCATCCTTCTTTGTGAATCTCATCAATCTTGAGTGGTCCCTCTGGAGTTCCCGGAACATCGAGAACTGTGACATTGCACTGAGCAGTGTCTTTTCCGTGCTCATTCTCAACAATGATTTTGTAGACTCCAGTATCTCCGCGGACGGCAGAGAAGATGTGGATGGCAGAAGATGTTGGAGTGTTAGTGACATCAGCGCGTGCTCCGGCTTCCACTGTCTTGTCGTTAGCCTTCCACGTGGCAACTGGAGCTGGTTCTCCTTCGAATGTGATATCAAGCTTGATTGGTGTACCAGCCTTGATACGAAGATCCAAAAGACCAGCGAGATTGAGCTTGGGAGCCATTCTTCTCGGCTTGGCAACAACGTTTCCAGTCGGATCGGATGGCTTTCCTGGTCCAGCTTTATTGACTGCCTTGACACGGAATTGATAGGTCTCTCCAGGAGTCAAGTTGTCAGCAGTAGCCTTAGTAGTCTTTCCATCAACACGAGCACACTCAACCCAGTCTCCGAACTTGTCCTTCTTCTCAACAATGTAGGCGTCGATTGGAGCGCCTCCGTCATTTGCTGGTGGCTTCCATTCAAGATCAACATGGTCCTTGTCCCAGTCGACTGGAGTAACATCAGTTGGTGCATCTGGCTCATCGAATGGATTCTTGGCGACGATGGCATGATCCGAAGTGAGTGGAGCAGATGTTCCTTGACGATTGACTGCCTTGACACGGAACTTGTATTCGTGTCCCTCAGACAACTTGTTGACCTTGAGGGAAGTATCAGAAGTCTCTCCACATGGAACCCAGCGACCTCCGTCTTCTTGTTTCTCGACAACGTAGTTGGTGATTGGAGATCCTCCATCATCCAACGGCTCATCCCATTTGAGCACAACGCTCTCCTTGGTGATGTCCTTGTGACGGAGTGGTCCTTCTGGAGCTCCAGGAATATCAAGAATGTTCACATCAACTTCATGTTCATCCTTTCCACTCTCATTGGTAGCCACGATCTTGTATTTTCCACTATCAGCACGAGCAGTTCCCTTCGTTGTCAACTTGGTGTTGTTATCGGTGTTGTTGTCGATATGAGTCTTTCCTCCAGATGGCAGTGGTGCTCCATTCAAGAACCATTCGATCTTTGGAGCTGGTTCTCCCTCAACATTCACATCGAAGTTAAGAGTCTGTCCAGCCTTGATTCTTTGAGCTATGAACATATCTCTGTTGATCTTTGGTGCAAGATGACGTGGCTTTGCGACCATGGTTCTGCTTGGGTCAGATGGAGTAGATTCTCCAGCCTTGTTCAAAGCCTTGACGCGGAACTGATAGGTCTGTCCTGGTTTCAATCCATCCACGGTAGCAGTGAGCTCTCCGGCTCCAACCTTAACGGCTGGCACCCAGTCTCCGGATGGAGTTCTCATTTCAACAAGATATCCTTCGATTGGAGCACCTCCATCGTCTGCTGGTGGAGTCCACTTGAGATCCGCATGATCCTTATCCCAATCGACGATTTCTGGAGTTCCTGGTTTGTCAGCACGATCGAATGGATCCTTGGCAATGATGGCTTCACGAGCCTCCAGTGGATCAGAGTCTCCATGACGGTTGACTGCCTTCACACGGAACTTGTACTCGTGTCCTTGAACAAGGTCATCAACATGGAAGTTTGTATCCTTGCTCTCTCCACAAGCAGTCCATCTGCCAGTTGCTGCATCTTGTTTCTCGATGACGTAGTGACTGATCTCAGCACCTCCATCATCTTCTGGTTCCTTCCATGCAAGATCGCATCCGTCCTTGACAATGTTGGTGATGTCTAGTGGTCCACGAGGGCTTGATGGATGATCGAGAACAGTAACCTTCACTTCAGCGGTATCAGTACCATTCTCGTTCTCAGCTTTGATGATGTAGGTTCCGGTATCGGAACGAAGAGCTCTCTTGACGTGGAACTTGGTTCTTCCGTCTTCGTTGGCCAACTTCATACGGTCATCAGATTCAACTGGAGTTCCTTCAAAAGTCCATGTAATAACTGGAGTTGGTTCTCCACTGACTGGAATGTTCAACGAGAAATCTTGACCGGCCTTGACCTTGATCTCTTGAATGGAATTTCTGTCAATGACTGGTGGAACATTTCTAGCCTTGGCAACAGCTGAGGCAGAGTCAGATGGATCTCCCAATCCTGCCTTGTTCTTGGCGCGGATTCTGAATTCGTACTTGGATCCCTCCTTGAGATTTCCAACGGTTGCATTTGTCTGCGATGCTGGAACGTGGGCAACTTCATTCCAGAATGGAGAGAATTCGTCCTTCATTTCAACAACGTATTCCTCGATCGGAGCACCTCCATCATTTGCTGGTGGCTTCCAAGCAAGGTCAACGTGATCCTTATCCCAATCGGTGACATCTGGAGCACCAGTTTTTCCTGGCTTGTCGAATGGATCCTTGGCGAGAGTAGTTCCGAAAGTTTCCAATGGGTCAGATTCTCCCTCTGCGTTGACGGCGGCGACACGGAACTGGAAAATTATCTGTGAGACTGGAATGCGTCACAAGTATCTCACCTTGTACTCGTGTCCTGGAATAAGTCCGTCAACAACAGCAGTGGTCTGATCTCCAGCGACTTTAGCGGCTGGCACCCATCTTCCATTTGCAGTATCATACTTTTCAATGACGTAGTTTTCGATTGGAATGCCTCCATCATCATCTGGTGCACGCCAATCCAAAGTGGCATGATCTCCATGAACATCGAGAACATCCAATGGACCGTTTGGAGGAGTTGGCTTGTCTGAAAATGTTGTTTATCAAGAAATTGTATTCTGAACTGATTCGTACCAATGACGTTGATCTTGACTGTAGCCTCATCCTCTCCATTGACGTTGACAGCCTTGATCGTGAAGGTGCCACTGTCTCCACGCTCCATTTGTTTGACAACCAGCTTGGATTGATATTCTGGATTATCAAGCTTCACTCGTCCTCCGTTTCTGATTTCACGGTTATCTGGCCAGTGCCAGGTGACAGTTGGAGCAGGTTCTCCAGATACTGGAACATCGAAAGAAATCGATTGTCCGGCCTTGATAGTCAAGTTCTTGAGAGCATCACGATCGATGTGTGGCTTCACTGAAAAATCAAATAAATGAGAAAAAGTTGAATGTTTCATCAACACTCACAGTTTCTTGGCTTGGCAATAACCGCCTTGCTGGCATCAGATGGATCAGATGGACCTCCCTTGTTGACAGCAATCACTCGGAATTCATACTCCTCATTCGGAGTCAAGTCTGGAACAGTTGCCTTGGTTTGACCTCCTGGAACAGTGATGGCTGGTTCCCATCTGAAAACATTGAAATACGAAATTTGTTCGAAACTATTATAGAATTTTACAAACCTTCCATATTTGGTTCTCTTCTCAATCTGGTATTCCTCAATTGGTGCACCTCCATCTGAAAGTGGTGGATCCCATTTGAGATCAACATGATCCGAATCCCAATCTGTTGGTTCTGGACGTCCTGGTCTATCCGGACGATCGAATGGATTCTTGGCCAAGATATCAGTGTCAGTTTCCAAAGGCTCGGATGCTCCTTCACTGTTAACGGCCTTGACACGGAACTTGTAGTGGTCACCCTTGTTGAGAGAGTCCACTGTGAAGTGAGTATCTCCACTGCGTCCACATGGAACCCAGATTCCGTCCTTGGTGTTCATCTTTTCGATTTCGTAGAATTCAATCGGCTCTCCTCCATCATCCTCTGGTGGTTTCCAGTCAAGAGTTGCACGATCCTCGAAGACATCGGTGACATCAATTGGTCCCTTTGGCTTGGTTGGTTTACTCTTAACCTTGATATCAATAGTGACACTGTCAGTTCCATTGACATTCGTAGCAGTGATTGTGTATTTTCCACTCTGTTTACGAAGGGCCTTTGGCAAAGCGAATCTTGAGATGTATGGCTCGTTTTCGATTTGAGCCTTGCTCTCTCCGATTCCTTTCCCGTTGAAAGTCCATGTGACATCTGGTGCTGGCTCTCCATCAATATGAACTATGAACTTCAGAGCAGCTCCAACCTTGACTGTGGTATCGGAAAGATCCTCACGGTGAATGCGTGGAGCAAGGTTACGTGGCTTGGTGATAACACGATCAGATGGATCAGACGGGTCACCGGTTCCAGCCTTGTTGCGAGCAGAGATTCTGAATTGATATTCTTCTCCTTCCTTCAGGTTTGGAACTGTAGCAGCATTGACGTCTCCAGGGACAACAAGTGCCTCCTCCCATCTTCCGTTCTTGTCCTTCTTTTCAATTACGTATGCTTCGATTGGAGCACCTCCATCATCTGGTTTGTTCCATGCCAAGTCGACATGATCCTTGTCCCAGTCCACCAATTCTGGCTTATCAACCTTTCCAGGAACCTCGTAAGGGTTCTTGGCAAGAATTGCTGTGTTGGTTGTCAATGGATCGGACTCTCCTTCCTTGTTCACAGCACGGACACGGAATTTGTATTCGTGACCAGGTTGGAGATTTGGAACAGTCGTCTTGGTGGTCTCACTTCTTCCGCATGGAACCCATCGTCCAGTGGCCATATCCATCTTTTCGATTTCATAATGGTCAATTGGAGCGCCTCCGTCGTCCTCTGGAACTTGCCACTCCAAATCGCAACGATCTTCGTAGACATTGGTGACTTCCAATGGACCCAATGGGCTGGATGGTTTTCCGAGAACGATGACCTCAACGGAATGCTTATCAGATCCAGATGGGTTGGTGGCTGTGAGAGTGTAGAGTCCAGCATGTTTGCGGGTGGCTCCACGAAGCACAAAGCGTGTCTTGTAGTCCTCGTTCTCAATCTGAAAGTTGGAAAGTTTATCTGAGCATGAAGTCGAAAAACTTACTCTGATCTTCTGATCGTCAACTGGCTTCTCCAAGAACAACCATTCCTTCTTCGGTGGTGGTTCTCCACGAACTGGAACATCGAACTCCACATCGTTTCCGACTTTGATGGTCACAGTCTTCATGGCCTCGCGATCAATCCATGGCTTCAAATTTCTTGGCTTTGCAACAACCTTTCTGCTTGGATCAGAAGCCTCTCCTGGGCCAGCCTTATTGACGGCCTTCACACGGAACTGGTATTCTTCTCCTTCCTTGAGTCCAAGAATCTCGGCATTCGTCTGATCCCCAGAAACTTTTCCGCATTCTTGCCAGTCTCTTCCGTGTTTGCCCTTCTTCTCAATGATGTATTGAGTGATCGGTGCTCCTCCATCAGACTTTGGTGGTTCCCATTCGAGGGAAACACGGTCAGCATCCCAGTCAACGACATCTGGAGTTCCAGTCTTTCCTGGCTCGTCGTATGGATTCTTGGCCTTGGTGTCCTTTTCAGTGGAAAGAGCATCAGAAGCTCCTTCTTTATTGACAGCCTTCACACGGAACTGATAGGTCTGTCCCTTCTTGAGTCCGTCGATATGAGCCTTCGTGTCCTTGACCTTGGCACATGGAACCCATCTTCCGGTGGCAGTATCGAGCTTCTCAACTTCATAGTACTCGATTGGCTCTCCTCCATCATCATCTGGTGGTTTCCATGAGAGATTGAGATTGTCCTCGTAGACATCCGATACTTCAAGTGGTCCATTTGGCTTGCTTGGTTTATCCAAAACGGTTAAATTGGCCTTCTCTTCATCGGCTCCGTGAGAGTTCTTCACTGTTAAACGGTATTCACCAACATCAGAGCGCATGGCAGATGGAATGCAAAGGATGGTGTGTTCGTTCTTGCGAGTGTCGATGGTCAGTTGAATTCCATTCTCCAGTTGTTGATTTCCCTTGAACCATTTGACTTCTGGAATAGGCTCTCCTCCGATCTTGACTTCCCAACGAACGGTAGCTCCAGCCTTCACAGTGATGGATTTCAAGTTGTCATGCTTTAACCACGCAGGAACTGAAAATTACGACTTTAAATTTTAATGGTTAAAATCAAACTCACTGAATTTCGGTTTGGCAAGTTGTTTCTCGGATGGATCGGATGGTTGTCCAGGTCCAGCCTTGTTGACTGCCTTCACTCTGAACTGATACTCCTTTCCTTCCTTCAAACCAGAGATCGACGCTTTTGTATCTGGCACGCGTTTCACTTCCTTCCATTCCTTTGTATCTGGATCACGAACTTCCACGATGTACTCTTCGATCGGGGCTCCTCCGTCTTTGTGTGGCGGCTCCCAAGCGATGTCGATTCTATCAGCATCAAAGTCAGTGATTTCCGGTCTTCCTGGTTTTCCTGGTTCATCCCATGGATCCTTGATCTGAGTGTATTGATCAGCAGATAGTGGTTCAGATTCTCCTTCGTTGTTGACAGCCTTGACACGGAACTTGTAGTTTCCTTTGTTACGAAGTCCAGCAACTTTGAGATTGGTGGTATTTGGATCACATCGTCCAACTTCGATGTACTTTCCTTTGTTGTCCATATCTTGTGCTTCGACGATATATCCAGTCAGTGGATCACCTCCATCATCTTCTGGTGGATTCCATGAAAGAGATGCTCCGTCAGCACACACATCAGTGATATCAAGTGGTCCTTTTGGTGGGGTTGGTCTACCGACAACAGTGACAGTTGCAGTAGAGTCACAGGTTCCCGACGAGTTCTTAAGAGTGATGGTGTATTGTCCGGAATCACCACGAACGGCGTTTTCGATCTTCATGACATGCTTTCCTCTTTCCGAAGACATCTTCACTCTTCCAACAGCTTTCAGTGGCTTTCCATTAACAACCCAAGAACAGTCTGGAAGTGGTTCTCCGGAAATTGGAACTTCGTACTTGATGGTCTCTCCGACCTTGAGACGGAGATCCTTGATGCCTCCTCCAGTGAATTCTGGAGAGGCCTTCTTAGCCTTGATCTTGATTGGTTTTCCGTGATCACATGGATCTCCGGGTCCAGCCTTGTTGACAGCCTTGACACGGTACAAGTACTCCTTGTCCTCCACAACCTTCTTATCTGTCAGTTCACAGCAGTCTGGTTTGGTCTGTCCAACTTGGTGCCAATCTTTCTCGGATTTCTCTCTTCTTTCGATGATGTATCCAGTGATTGGAGCACCTCCATCTTCCTCTGGTGGTTCCCAAGCAAGAGTGCAATGATCTTTGTCGATATCAATGGCTTCCATGTTCTTCGGTTTTCCTGGAACGCCATATGGATTCTTGGCAAGAACAGACTCTCCGGTGAGTGGATCAGAAAGACCGCACTCGTTCTGAGCCTTGACACGGAATTTGTATTCTCCGTGTTCCTTGAGATCCTTGACCTTGAAGTCTGTTCCCTTGGTCTCTCCGACCTTGACCCAGTTTCCACTTCTTCCTTCTTGCATTTCAATGATGTATGCTTTGACTGGAGCTCCCTCATCTGGGTCTGGTGTTCCCCAGACGAGATCGAGTCCTTCAGCAGTGACGTTCTTGGTTTCAAGTGGTCCCTTTGGTGGCTTCGGCTTGTCCTTCACGAACAACTCGAATGGAGCGAGAGCTGTTCCCGCTGAGTTTCCGAGTTCGAGAGCCCACTTTCCAGTGTCAGCCAATTGTGGATTCTTGAAGACAATCTCAGCAACATCATCCTTGATGACAACTTCAACCAACTTTCTCATTTCTTCGTCAATCGGCTTTCCATTCTTCAGAATCTGTGCTTTTGGATCTCCACGACGAGTTCCCTTGATTTGGAAAGGAACTTTGACGACACATGGTTCTCCAGCCTTGGCTTCGATCTTCTTTGGTTTCCAGTTGATGACTGGTCTCTTCTCTGCCTCCAAAACGGTGACGTTGCAAGATCCACGAAGTCCTGCCTGATCGATCTCATAGACATCGGCCTCGTTCATCTCGATCTTTCCGATCTTGAGAGTATGTGTTCCATTTCTGGATTGAGTTTCAAACTTTCCTCCTGGCATACTCGAGATTTGCTTTCCGTTGCGGAACCAGATTCCTGGAGTCTTGGTGTCCTTGGTTTGACACATCAAAGTGACGTCGTCCTTCTCGATGACTTCAGTATCCTTCAGAGCAACGATGAAC
The DNA here is from genome assembly GCA_900536305.3 of Caenorhabditis sp. 40 LS-2015. Lineage (NCBI taxonomy): Eukaryota > Metazoa > Nematoda > Chromadorea > Rhabditida > Rhabditidae > Caenorhabditis > Caenorhabditis tribulationis. Next base: position 95,228 of record LR545074.1, on the reverse strand, counting down.
TTGTTCTTAGCATCAACGATGAGCTGAGCCATAGTTCTGTCGTCCTTGGTCGTACACTTGTATTCTCCATGATCTTCAATTCTGGCTCCATTGATGATGAGTCTTCTCTTTCTGTTCGCCGACTCAACTTGGAACTTCACTCCATCGATGTCGATTCTCTTTCCGTCGTGCCACCAAACGACTTCAGCGTCCTTGTCGTTCACATCTGTCTCCAAAGTGGCCAATTCACTCTCATTGACTTTTTGAGACTTCATTGGCACAACGAATGTATGACGCGGCTCTTCTACGTACACCTGCACTTTCGAGAAGACATCTTGAGTGATTCTGGCAGTCCATTCGGCTTGATCGTCTTCCTCGACTTCCTTGATGGTAAGAGTACAACGACCGACGGCGTCCTTCTCAATGATGAATCTTGGATCGCCTTCCTGGATTGCTTTACTTCCTCTGTACCAAACCAGCGGAGCACGTGGTGTGTTGACTTTGCAAGTGAGCACGGCTTGCTTGGTACGGTAGATTTCTTGGGTATTTGGCAACGGATTCAAGAAACTGTACTTCATTGGTGGTTCTGGAAAAGAAAGTTTTATTTGGTTCTGTTAAAAAATGTGTTACCAAGCACAGTCAGCTGAGCATGAGTTGGAACTCCGTTCGCCTCACAAGTGTATTTTCCGGTGTCATCGACTTCTGGATTGTTGATAATCAGAGTGCACACGTTTTTTTCGATGACGATCTTATACTTGAGACCTCCGGAGAAGATCTCCTTTCTGTCCTTGTACCAACGAATCTTGGCATTCGGACGCGAGTAGGTACACTTCCACTCGCAGATTTTGTCGACCTGAAGAAAACAAGCGGCTTGATTTGGAAGACTCTGAGGACCATACCTGTTGCTGGACAGTCTTGTCAGCAAGCGGCTCATCCCATTTTTCGACTCTCTTGCCAGGGAAGAGGGACTGTCTTCTCTCAGCTTCGGTCATCGGCTTCTTATCTCCACCTGCACCTCCTGGGCCTCCTTCTCCATCTTTTTGGAAGCCAGCTTGTGATTCTCTGAACATTATTTGTATTAGTTAGTATCAAGAATGAACTGAAAAATGGAACCCGAAAGAATCTGAACTGAACCGAAAAATTGTTGAAAAGGGGAAAAGCGTTGAAGATCGTAAAATGGTAATCGGCTACTTGACATGTGAATATGGAATTAATGAACTTAAATGTGTCATGCTCGTATTATTACATTGTGAGTTAGTGAAGTTTTAAAGAAAAGTTGAGTAAAAGCTGATAACATAATATTCGAAAAACCTTTTGGAGTTTGCCCGTTGTTGACCGCTGAACGGATGAAATAATCGAATAAAAAAGGGAAAGAGAAGTGGGTGAGGGGGTACAAAGTATAATTCAGAATTGAATATGAATTACCTGTGTTTGAGCATCGCTCGGAAGTCGAGTCCATTGTCAGAAGTGACCAACAGCTTCACATCAGCAGAATCGGTTCCGTGTGCATTTTCAATCGTCAGGGTGTAGGGACCTTCATCCTAAAATCGGAAAGAGATTAAAGAATCAAAGAAAACCTCAGAGTTACCTGAGATCTGCACTTGAGCAGGGCCAACGCCACAGTTTGTTCTTTTCCATCAGTGATATGCTTGAATCTTCCTCCACTGATCACCTCGCGACTTCCTTTGAACCAACGGAAAGTGGGGGCGGGACTACCCGACACTTTGCACGTAAGGATTGCGGTTTCGTCTGAAAATGTTTGATACAATACGGATCAGTTCGAGGAAACCACTCACTCTCAACGACTGTGACGTTTTCTGGGACTTCGACGATTTTGGGAGCACTGCCTGATGCACCGCTTGGGACGAGCGGTGTCGACGTCTGAAGTGAGAAAAGTAGAAGATGAGTCTTAAAACATATTCCGTACCTTTTCAAGAATTTCTTGAACAGATTCACGTCTCATGTCGATACTAGAGCGTCTCTGAAAACATGTACGAGGTGAATTCGGACCTAGTGAAATTGAAAAGACACGTGGAAAACTTTCAGTCTCTGAAGACAATACAAGTGCTAACATGAACTTTCTGTTACTGTAAGTGTTCTTAAACGTAAGAAATCGGTAAAGAAACATAAATCTCCGTTTAGGGACCTAGAAGTTTTCCATGTGTCTTCAGTTTTGTTTCTTTCATGCAACACTGAACAGAAATTTTCGAAAAAAAAATCACAATTGAGTCTCTGCGAGAGTTATCCACGGAGTCTCTCGGAGCTCTGGATCCTTTCCGGAATTCTCCAAAAACGGATCCTCGTCGTGACTCGGATTCAGATTGACTGTCATCATCTGCCACGTGTTTTGGAACGGTCGTCACTTTCTTCAACTTGATGCCTTCCAACTCATTCGTTTCCTCTTGAGCCTTCTTCGTCACCTTCTTCAGCTGAATCTGCGATAGAAGGTTCTTCGGCTCTTCTGGTTTCGGGGCTCCGTTTCGTTTCTGCCCGACCTGACGACCACCAACTTTTGTCTTGAGCTCTTCTGATTTCGACTTCTCTTCGACTTTTTCGTGGTGCTGAAACGAATGGTTAGATACATAAAAAGTTAGAGAATGAAAATTGAAAATAGACGAGATTTCGGACAGTAGACAGTTAGCGGAAACTGGAAAATATTACAAGAAATCACCTCAAACCATGCGAAACTTTTTGTCGTGTTCTCCTGATATGCTTACAATGGGAGTTGTCGGCTCATCATTTGAAGTACTTGTTGCCACTGGAGCAATGCTGACTTTCTTTGGTTTTTCCTAAAAAGAACTGTTAGGTTTGGGAAAGGAAATGTTAATTTTTAGAAGAGGGATTCAGGGAAAATGGGATAGAGGGAGAGAGGAAGAAGAAGGAATACATAGAGAGATAGGAAAAAAGAGAAGGAAGCGGAGAGAGAGAGACAGACACATACAGGTATAGATACAGTTTTCATACTGAAACTTTGCTCAGTCTGAAACCTTCAAGAAGGTTCAGAGAATGATATTAACGAGTCAAATCAGAAGACTCTGAATCTTCTTTTCCTAACAAAAAGGAACATAAATAATACCTCCTTCTTAGACCCATTGCTATCAGTCTTTTCGTACTTCTGCAATGTGGTCCGTTCTCGTTTTTCCAGTTTGAATTCGGTCTTGATTCCTGACTCGGTGCCATTCTTTTCTTTCACACTTATCGATGATTCTTTCATTTCTTTCTTCACAACTTTCTTCAGTTGCACTTTGAATGCAGCGTCCGAATTCTCTTCAACCTTTCCTTTCTTCAACTCTAGCTTCTTCACACTAGCCATTGAATCGGACTTCTCCAATCCGCCGGGTCCAGCTTTCACTTTTTTGAGTTGTGCGAACGGATTGCCCGTTGGCTCGGAAAGGCCATCTTTTGAGAAAAGAGAAGTGGATCCGCGTCTTGATCTCGATTCCTGGGACAAGACAGATGACGTGGAATCGGCATGATCAAGTGGGAAACCCGGTTTGTCGGCGGTTCCCCCCTCCTCCTTCTTCACTTTTTTCAATTTGACCATGGCTTTGAAATCGAGCTCGCCATCGGCCTTTTTGACAGTTTTGCGAAGTTTTGTCTTCTCCTGAAAAAGGACACAAAAACAAAAACATGAAGGACGAGAAATGTGCACACCTCTACAGTATTCGATTCATTTCGTGTTGATGTAGTGGTTTTACGAAGAACAGTGTCGCGAGAGAACATCTCGTCCTGCTTTGGAGGACTCTGAAACACACACTGAAAGGACAAGAAGAAGAAGACAAAAGAGACAATGGCAAATGATCAATTGGATGATCAGAAGTAGTTGACACATGATGGCTCACTATCTGTTTGCAGAGACTCCCCAACTACAAGTGCTCTCATTCTGGGTCACTTTCCATTTTGCGGGGGCAAACTTTCTTTCGAAAGGTGAAAAATCTAAATTTGTGTGTTTTCGTGGGAGACAGAGCCATCCTGTGTCAAAACAGTTCTTCTTTAGCCAGACAAGTTGGACAAGACAAAGAGAAGGATCAAAGAGAGAGAGAGAGAGAGAAAGAGGAGAAAGATAAAGAATGAGTAGGTGGCAGGAGCCAAAAAGAAAGAAGAAACATACATCAGTCTTGCGGCGAGGTTTTCCTCCGGCGAATGATGGAAGTTCGGATATCGACTCGGATACCTACAACAGTACTGGTTAGGAAAATCTGAAGTTATGAAAGAATGAAGAATTTTCAGTTTCATGAAAGTCTACGGAACATTCTGGAATCAGAGTTGGCGAGATCGGGAGTACCAACACTGATAAAGGTTCTATTGATTCGAAATGTTTTGTCATTGATCAGTTTCATCGATCTCATATACGACTTTTGCTCAGTTTTACCTCAGTTCCTGTAACAGCTATCGAAAAGTGGTTAACTAACAAAACATTTATGACAGCCTGAGAAAAAATATTACAGATGACCACTTTTTGATATCTGTTACATCGAGGAAGATAAAATTGGCAATAGTGGCACTAAGCTACTGTTAAAGAATTTACGGTATTCACAGTTTAAGAGTCAGGTACAACCAATCCACTTTTCAGAATTCAAAAGCAACTCAAAACCTTTAAATTTGAAAAAAACGATTAGTTTCTCGGAAAAATGTTTTTGCCCGACAAGAACACCAAGTTTTTTTTTGCACGAATGGGCGTGGCTTCTGTTTTCTTTTTTTGCTCAATGGGTGGGCAAACACAAAAAAAGTGTTTTATAATCACTGAAGTTTGTCTTCGATATCAAATAAACCTGGATTTCAAAAGTTCAGTGCAAATTTTCTGCCTTGAAATCCGAGTTGAACTGTTGTTTAGGGGATTCATCATTTTGAAGCATCAATCTTCCATTATAATTTTTGAATCCAAAAAAAAAAACGAACCTCGTCGTCACTTTCTCCGACCTGACCCAATAATTCTCGACGGCGCTCCTCTGGGATCGTCAGACCCGAACTTGGGATCTCGTCCAACTGAGATTCCTGAAATGAGATTTTTTGTCAGTATGTTTCGTTTTTCTCTCCGGGGTGCGGTCATCAGTTGACGACTGCGATAAGTACTTTTGGCACGTGTTCCTCATGAGTTTTTTGTTGCAACATACAGTACAAAAAACCGTTCGTTCGAGAAGGGAAGATATTTTAGAACTCTCTTATTATGTGTTCATGTGATATTTGTGCATTGGTTGTGCAAGAGATAACCGACATTCTGGTAGCGGGAAGGAGGATGAATATCTCTTCAAATACACACACTCTCTCTCCTTCCGCAGTTTTTTGTCTCATTATCACTCGAAGCGTTTTCTCTTTTTCAACTATTTTAGCCTCTCAAGTGCCCGCACAAGAAACCACTCTCTATTCTCTTACTCTTTATCGCGCAGCTAGGTTATTTATCACGTACTTTCTGGTTATCAATGTTTATCAGAGAGTGGAAAGACAAAGGGAAACGGCTTTTTGTGTAGGTTTAAGGATAAAAACTTTAAAGGAGAGGGTCAAAAAATGTTGTTAGGGTTTGGGGACTTTGTTAAAAAAAATGTAAGAAGACTAAGTGAGTCGAACCAATGAATTCAACAAACTCTACATCTAATTCAAAGAATTCTCAACCAAAAACGTTTCTCATGTTTTTTTTTTCTTCAGTCTCTCAACTTTTCCGTCCAAAACCATTTTCCAGATGTTTCAAGCTCGGAATGCATGTTTTGATTATCTAATGACAACAGTGTGGATTCTCTCGCAAACAGCTGCTACCTAGTCGCCGCAAAACGCCCCCGCCTCACCTAACCATCAGGTTCCGATAATTCTCTAACTACAAAAAATTAAAGAAACTTCATAATTCAGACTCCTTTCAATCCTCAACTTATCGTTCTGTGTTTTGCTCTTTGTTTTGACCTTCTGTTCTGTTCTTGTGCTTTTTGTCTTTCAAAAACCCCCGAAGATCCTCAAAATAAAAGTCTTGAGGAGACAGAGAGAAAGGCTCCCCTCATCTCCTGCCATCGGGTGAAATTTTTACGCGGGACGGAAGCACAGAGAGAAAGAAAAGAAACGGGACGAAACGAGAGAAAACGGATAATGATAACATTTTTACACTTTTGCCCAGGTCCAGTGTCGTGGCCCAATGGCACACGGAAAGCTTGGAGGAGACAAAAAACAACAAGTTGAGGATGATGGAGAATGAATTTGATGAGTCCAAGTTATAGGAAAGGATTCAGACAGTACCGATTGCCAATCAGATGGACGGGTGCAAAGTTGATAGAAAATCTTACCGAATCTGAATCATCCATGATTTCAGATCAAACAATTTTCGGATATGTTCGAATAAATAATAAACAAATAAAACTAGGATTCTAAAACTGCCGCCTCGTGCCTCCGTCCATAACCGTCTCTGTGTTGGGATGTTTGATTCGGTTACTGTAGTGAGAACAGTAAACAAATAAACAAGGTGTTTGGGAATGGAGTGTAATCAGTGTGTGGATACCAGGAAATTGATACAAACGGGTGAAACACAGAGAAGAGACGATGGAGTAGTGAGCACACGAGTCGGGTCGAGACGAGATGAAATGGAAGAAGAAGAAGAAAAAGAGTGGATGTGTTTGGTGGTGGTGATAAGAGAGATTGGAGAAGGCCATGGAGAATCCGAAAAAAAAAGATTCGAATGAGATTTCTTGTTGAGAAGAGGGAGTGAGACTTCATATTAAGATTTGCTAATCGATTGGTTCTTACTTGTTATGATGGAAGTGCGGAAAGATTATGTGAAACCGTATTTCAAAGGTAGTTCAAATCAGAGATTCTTGGAATGCGAAGAATGGGTATGATCTAAGTTTATTCAAGAATTCGAGTTTGCATGTTTCCATTTTGAATTATATTATATTATAAATTTGAAAACCAGATCCACCATTTTGAAAACTGTTTGATCCCGATGTGAAAAAGGTTCAAACAGCATGTTTCAGTTACAGTACTCCTTGAGAGTATATAAACCACTTATAAATCATTATTCTTGAACTCGACATTATTCTTTGAACCCTAGCTCAAACTGCGATTGCAGTGGCATCATTGAAAGAATTAAAAAATTTCAATATCTTTTTACGGCACCCAACGGGCCGAGATCGATTTTCAAAATATGTTGTCAACTACAAAAATGAAGAGCTGAAGTTGCTTGCTACACACAAACTGAAAACAAATTAGGTACTTGGAGACCAATTCTTAATCCTCGATGTTGGCGGAACTGAAATCATAGAAGTTGATATACAAAGCACTATCGATTGCTACTGTAACAAGAATGGTTCATGGTTTAGTGAGAATCTTAAGGATTTGAATATTGAGTGCTTAGAAGAGTTTACCTGGAACAGTTTATGTGGGTGGATTATCCCAAATGACTCACTTCTCAAACAGTTTTTACTTCACCCCTTTTCTCTCTAATATCACCACTTAAACACATAAACATCGTTTTTTTTTCTTCTGAAATTCATCAGAACGACACTTTTCTGACAAGGTTTCTAAAGAAGCTTTGAGACAAGAGAATGACATCAAATGGCAATCGGTACGGTATGGCTCAGATTTTAAGAGAGTATCTCAGGAAAAACATATCTACAGAAATCATCGAAAAAGAAAGGAGATGATAATGTGTGAGAGGCTAAAAAATGTGTGTGGCAGTGAAGTCAGTGCGAGTACGCGTTCCCATGTTTGTTGTATTCTTGAGCCTCCTCCCCACGGGAAGAAGAACCTCTCTTTTCTCGTTGGATATCCAAAAAACGACACCCCGTGGTATTTCTGCTTCTCTCACACACTCCCACAGTATCCTATGGTTTCCCAGGATCTCTTACCGCCGATTAGTACGAGTACCTCTGGCGCAAAAACGCTATTTCGCAACTTTTTGCCTGCTCGTTGCACTGTGCGGCGTTCGAAAGTGTATAGTAGGGGGAAAAGGATTGGAAGAAAAGTTAAAGAGAAACGGATTTTTTTGCGCAGGCGGAGGATTTGAGTTGATTTGGAGTGGCGCATTTGCACACGGTTTAGAAATTGTTGCTTCAGGGAGATGCGAAGAAACGTGGCACTTTGGGAGACGAATTTAGTAATACGTGCTTATTGAGAATTCGGGTTGTTAGGAACAAGATCAGGGATTCGTGAGTGTTGGATGGAGGAAATCAGCAAGATCATTGGAGGTTAGAGGATTAGGATGAACTGGAATTCTGAAATTCCAATAAGTTCTCTTTTGAATAAAATGCCGACGTTCTTAAATTTTCATCCACAAATAGACCAGAGCAGTAAGTTAAAGTTTATTCTCAAAAGCAGGATGAGTCGAAAGAAACATCTTCCAAAAACCAATGCTCAAAAATGTTCATGCATCATCATCTGTTACCGAAATATGTATCTCTATCTTGAAGGATAGTGAAGTTTTCAAATGCTACACTTTAGTCATCAGAAGATTCTAGTTTGCTAGTTTGTCATGATTCATGACACAAAAGTACCAAACTTCAATCATAATGATAGTATGCACATTGTTCATATAAACTTTAAATTTGAAACCAAATTATGCTATTTAGAAAAAAACAAACAGATCTCTGATCTTTCGATGGATTTGAGGATGGGGTAGGAACCTGCAGAAATCGAGGTATTTCGGAAAGTGTTCTCAGAAGTATACAAGGTTAAGCTGACGAAGAGTCAATAGAGGTTCTGGGTTTCTTGCAGAATGGGAGGGACAGTGCAGCGTGAGAACTAACATTACTGCTGGAATTGACAGACGATTTGGAGTTTGTCTTCTTCAGTTTCGGACTGGCCACGTCGTCTCTACTTCCTCTTCTAGAATCTGGTCCTTCTAAATCTAGAATACTCCTCAAAAATCGTTCTTTCGCCTCTCCTTCTGGCATTTTTGATAGAATAAATGCATGAATCTGTGAGATTTTATGGAGATCCGGTCCAGATGAATTCTTATTCAGTGGGTTCGGAGCTTGTTCTTGGGAACGGGCGGCACCTTGCCGATCAGAAACTGATCGGAGGTTGAACATTCTTCGAGGAGCATTAGAAGATGGTGAAGGATTGGAAGCAGTTGAATGAGATGGTTCGAATGGTGGACGAGGTGGTAGACGACGCGAAAATGAAGATGAAGAAGCGCCGGAATTATGATCAGAGCCTTCGTTGCTCGCCGATCTCTTCAGAAGATTCTGGAGATACGATCCAGGCGTGTAGTTCATCTTGACAGAACTATTCGATAGGCACGCCGATGTTTACACCAAATATTCTGTCCCTTTTTGAATTCAGGGGACCAGGAATATGGGAAATGGAATAGGGAATACAGAAACGAAAGAAGTGTGTAAATCCAATTCTGAAGATGGATTCTTCGGCGAGCCGGCTTATGGTTTCTCTGAAGTTTTGAAAAGTTTAGAGTTCAATTTTATCAATGGATAAAAAACGAAGTCGGCATGTTAAATCAAAACCTAAGCCTCACTGATCTCTGAGTAAAATCGAAACCGGGTTCTGATTTGGAATCTAGGATTCAATTGAATAGAAAAGTATATTCCTTGAATCGAAATATCAAATGATTGAGATTCTAAATCTAGATTATATGTGCTATCAGTGATTCGATTCTGTTGAACATAAATGAATTTTTTCAGAACACCCTAAGAATTTAAAAATTATTGATAACCGGATTTACTATAATGTTCTGAACGGGAAACAGTCTAACTGAATTTTCGAAAAAGAAAAAAAAAGTTGGCGAGAGATAACATCATGTGTGAACTGTTGTTTGAGAGAGTGCATCAACTCAAAAAAAAATGCTCAAGATGTTACTATCTCGTAGACTAATGTCAATCTTTACTCTCTCTTCCCTACGGCTTTTCAATCTTTGAACACAAAAAGTGATGTATTCAAATTTCTATTTCCAAAGGAAAATTTCAGTGGTTAAAAAATTGAAGTAAAATGTCTGCGCAACCGACGTCTAGCGTGCCAAAAAGTGGTAGTCGGGGAGGTCCAATCATGTCTTTTCGTAAGGTCGAAATACAACAGTAAACGGCGAAACAGTGTGTGAGACAAAGAGACGCAGACATATTCTTCATTTCGAAAAATGATGTAGGAGGGCGAAAAGAGGAAACTAGGCAGAGCTTCATAGGTACTTGTGTCTTTTTCGAGTACCGTTTGTCACTTTTGTCGGGAGGAATAGTAAGCCGACTTGTAGAGACATCCGACATCTAACATGTCTTGGCAAGAGCAAATTCATTTTCTTTCTTTCAACCAAATGATTTGAAGAAGAAAGTACGGTAAGTAGGTCAAACTGATCAAGAATCGAAATGAGTTCTTCCAGGAACAGATGATCTAGTTTATCTTTTGAAGAGGTTGCAAAAACATAGTGCAGAAGTTACAGGATTAGTGCATGATCACATAGTTCACAAAGCCTCAAAAGGAGAATTCGATTAAGAAATTCTTGTTAATTCGAGATTAGAGATCGCATTGCGACAGAATGGTCTCAATTTCGACAATCCAATATTTGCTAGTTCAACTTGTTCAATCCATTCATTCCCTGATCTTTTACTATTAAACCAATTTGATTTACGATCTTCCTTTGCCACGTCACACAGTTGTTTATCTCCTCTCTTCATACTACATACACAAACACTAGTTTGCTCATATCCAAACAGTACACCGCGTCAAGTATCCCTTTTTTCGGTTTTTGCTCATTGGGAAACCAACCTCGTCTGGATCCGGCCGAACACTCGAACTTCTCTTCTGCTCTGCTTCTGAAGCATCGGGACGCATGCTCTCAGAAGTGGCGCTCTTCTTGGCTTGAGGTGCCGGACTCTTGCTCTTCGACTTGCTTCTTCTGGCAACTCGTTTCTTGGTCTCTGCCTGAAGAGTTTGAGACTGTCGTCGGTCTTCTTCTTTTTGGTATTCATCTTCAAGATCCTTTCTGTGTTTCATGAGTTCTTCTTCCACATCTGCAAAATGTTTGAAACCGGGGCTCATACAACTAAAGTTCATTGGAATGAAGACTCACCAGACTGTTCGACTTTGACCATAGCACTGCTCTGACCGTCTCCATAGTCACACTTAGCATGACATTTGTAGAGACCCGATTTCTCTTCGGTCAAGTTGTTCACCTGCAGTTTGGCAATGGATCCGTTGAACGACTGTGAGTATTCAGAAGAATTTCTGACCAATGCTCCATCTCTGGAAGAAAAAACGCCGTACTCCATGAATAACTCTAATATTCATATTTACAGTGGTGATCAAAATGGTATGAACTTTGGCGGTTTTCAGTACAAAATGGTCAAATTTGTGCAGTTAAAAAAGTTTGTTTCAAGTACCCGAATTCTCTAAACCGAACGTGTGGGCGTATCAAGCAGCTCTAGACTTTCATTTTGTAGTTGGCAACTTTTTTTCGAAATTCCTGATCAAGTTAGTAATGACGTGTTAAAGATTGTGGGTCCGAAATAGTGCTAAACTTGCAATAAAATGAACCGAACTTGAAGATACTGACTTGATTGTGATTTTTGGAAAAGTTGCCAGCAACAAAAACAAAGATCTCAAGTTTTTAGATACTGATTTTCAAAAAAATCGAGTGACCGGAAAATACATTTTCAACTTTCAAAGTCAAAGTTGACCATTTTGAGCTGGAAATGCAAAGTTCATATATACCTTGTTTGCGAGTTTCTAAAAGGGACTACTCCATATATGATTAATCAATATTCAGATCTCATCTCTATTGTTAAATGACTATGTAATTACACAGCTGCAAAAACGATTACCTGTACCACTCGATAACAGTAGATGAATGACATTTCCATTGGACCTCCAGAACGACAGATCCACCAATTCGGCCAGTCTAAAACTTCTCTTCTTTCCCCCGATCAATAATTTTCATTTAGTATCTTGTGAAATCACACATTTTGCTAGATTTTGAAACTTTTTCGCTATTTCGTTCACATCTGGTATGAATGGGATGCCAATTGGGCTGTTCGGAGAACTCTTTTTCTTTCACACATAAAGTGTAGGCAAACGAGAAAATCGAAGATCAAGAGTGTCGTGGGAAGAAGAAGAATGAGAACTCACCTGGGACCTACTGGCTTCAAGAACGATTGGCGGCCTCGTGTATTTGTCATGCGAGGAATCGTGGACCTGTTGAGAAGATGCTGGGGATCCTCCAGATGTTGCAGATGTTGCTGTTGTTGCTGCAGATCCGGATGCACCTGTGGCTGCTCCAGCACCGCTGGCTTTTCTAGAAGGCGTTGGAGATGCACTCTTTCTGGATGGAGACTTTCTTGCTGAGGGACTTCCAGCTCGAAGTTTCTTCTCATCGCCTCCTGGTGGTGGGAGACCATCAGGTTTTCTTTTTGAGGCACCGGATACTTGATCTACCTCCATTTTGTCAGTTCGACTCGATCGGCGGGACTCCGATTGAGAGACTTCTTCATTGACGGGGGTTGAAGTTCGGGACCTGGGAGGTTATACAATATGGAAAAGTGGAAATTGTTGAAAATCATCTACTGGAGGATTTGATAAACGAAGGCCTTGATCAGCCAATCAGTTCGATCAAATTTTGATTAGGTCTTCATTCTTGAAACTTATTGTGAAAAGAAATGAAATACTCACCGTAACTTCTTTGATGGAGACCCTTCTCTAGGTTTCAATGTTCTTTTCGGTGTTCCTTCCCTGGACTTCATTGACTTTTTCGGGGAAGACGGACGACTTCCTGGACCACGGGACGATGGTCTTGGGGAAGCAGTCGATCGTTTTCGTTCTTGTCTTTCGGTTGGATCTGGTTCTTCAAAGTTCAATGCCAGATTGGCATTCGTTTCTCCTTGATCGTTTCTAATATTACATCGATACTGTCCTGCGTCCGAAGATGACGGACCCTGAAGGTGAAAATTGAAGTTCACAGTAACCGTAGAAGACAACTCACTCTAATCTCCAATTGACACAGATATGTCTGATCTCCGAGATCACTAAAAATGGCATGATAGAGACCGCCCATGCTTAATGGGACACCGTCCTTCATCCATTTGGCGACTGGCGTGGATGCACTTTTCACTTTGCATTCCATCACAATTAGAGCTCCGCCGTCTTTTGGAATGATTCGGGGTTTCCCTACGAAAGATGGGCCACGAGATTTGGCTTCATCTCCTCCGGCACCAGCGAAATTCAAGTTGATGTTGGCGTTCGATTCACCCAACTTGTTCTTTGCTGTGCACTTGTACGCACCTCCATCGCCGGCATTTGGTTCCTGAAAGTTTTTTCTTCAGATTTCAAATTATCTTGTGTTTTGTTCTCCTTCGCAACATGTTATCAACTCTTTGCTCGTTGTCATCCGACACTTCTTCAAAAGCCTTCTCTCACTTTTTCTCACCTTGATAACTAATGTCGCTTTGTACAGACTTCCTCCTAAAGGTGTCAGTGTCTGAACTACTCTTCCAGAAGGTTCCAGAAGATTTCCAGAATGCTGCCAAGCGATCGTCGGTTCGGGATCGGCCTCGAGGTGACATTCCATCAGCAAATCACCCTGCAAATCGTGTTTTTTTGCAATCGAGTTCTCGATGAGTTCAATGTTTCACTTGTTTACACTCGCTATCTCTCCTCCAGGTATCCCTCCAAGCAGACACTTGACGTCACACCAAAACATCAAAACAAGCGGATCCCCCGCAATTTGTTGACACGTTTTGGAGGATTTAACAATGCTATCAGTGGTATCGTTTGGGTGTAAAAAAGTTACAAGTTCGTAGTTTCGTAAGAGTCTCTTTCACTTTTTTTTGTTACTTTTCACCGTCTTTTTGTTCCAGGGTATCATCTTTTTCACTGACTTCAAGAGGGTGTTTGTGTACTTGAATATATCAAATTTCAAATATTTTTCTCAAGAAAAAAGTAGCACGTGGTTGATGAAAAATATATGTTCGAAATATGGGGAAAAAGAAGGCTTCAAAAAACCGAACTTCCACAAATAGACTGGCACTTCCCTCCCGTCACTGTGACCATGTTCACCCTGGTTCTTGTAATAGCTATCAAAAATTCATCAACGATCGAACCATTTATAATAACCTGATCATGTTTGTTAGTTGAGAACTTTTTTCTAGCTGTTACAGGAACCGACATCAGTTTTTTTCAATGTAATAGGGGTTCAGTTCGTCAGAGGAAATACGGTATGGGTTGAACGAGATGAGTACAGGAAAAAAATATGTTCTCTAATGGCCAAAGATTTTGTCTAAAATTCTCAGATTCATGGTTTCTCAGGTTTTCAGATAATTCTTTCCAAAAACTACTAATGCTATGTTTTTAAGTACCTACGTTCCAAAGTGTTTCAATATTGAAAAACCATTCAAAAAACTACGAACGGTCAATATTTACGTTCTCCTTCTTCTCTTGTTCTCATCCACCATTTAGTCTCTGTTCGTGTCTCCAAATCCCCCAGTTTTGTTTCTTGTGTTCAGTCATTTCCTAAGTGTTTTGCGGTCAGGTTCAAGCTTCTTTCTTTTCTCCTACTCTTTTTCCTCGCCCGGTAGTTTTTTTCCTTCATCATCTACGGATTCCTGGGGGCTCACTCTCTCTTTCTCGGCTGTCTTGAGCCCCGTGAAAGAGCCGTAAAGCGACGAGAAGCACACGGCATTGCCGAGGCATCAAGAGATATGCTAGGGGCGAGAAATAGCGCGGCAACTAGTGGAGCTTTCTCCCTCCTATCGGCCAGTTGGCTTTCGGGACATCGCCCCCACAATACACTAGGACTTGCGATGATCAGTGGATGGAGACGCAGGGATCCTGCCATCATGATTGCCATGAGCCATGTGGCTGTGCACAGGGCATGGGCACAAAAAAGTAGGAGATATAGAGAAAGGAACATTGGTGATATGTATACAATTAAGTTTTATTTCGGAAACTTACAGTAGGCGTCTGCTGAATGGACGGCTTCTGGGTGAAGCGCGGTGCGCCAACCATGGTCGCAGTCGGATGGGTCGGCGCACGATTTGTTGGGATTCGATCAGTCGGTCTTGTTTTCTAGGGCGACGTTCGAGCACATTCACTCTGCAGATCGATACTCTGCAGGTGATTCTAGATGGATCGTTTCTGAGATTTTCGGAAATTAGGTTGATCAGGAGATATTAGTGACTATTTATCGATAAAAATGGTATCAAAAAAATGCAAGTGAAATGGGCGTGAAGGAATAAAGAATAGGTATCACCTTACAAGGAATTTTCAGAAATTTCGGAAGAATGTGGAATCGCTTTATTAGCGTTTCGTGTAGGCACTTGATTCAAATCTTTAGTGCATACTTTCCATTGGGTTATGAAGATTGTGCACCGAATATTAAGATTCTTGAAACTTGAAAATACAAAAAACGAAGTGGCAGACTGATTTCTAAACATGAGAGGATCAAAAAGTTCGATTTTTGGGGAAAAATACGAAACGAAAAACTTCAGGATATAGAAAACTTGGGTCTTCCAACGAATTTGAGATTTCAGGTTTTTCGAAATTGACAATTTTAAACAATCAGACCATCCATCAAGATCCAGAAGTTCCTCATGATCCAGAAGTAGAATTCATATTATCAGAGTTTCGAAACGGAAAAATGTACGTTATTCAGAGCATCCGATGTTATTTAGAGAACTTTGTTCTAAAACCAGGTAGAAAAAGTGAGTAAAAAACAGTAACCTAATCCATTCTCACATGACAATCAGAAGGTGGAAACGAGAGAGCAAACAGAATAGAACGACACAAAGAAAGATAAGAACACTGAGTCATACTGTAACTCTCTCAGCAAAAGACTGAAAAGGACGAAACAAGTGTTCGAAAGTGGAGATCAGTGGTTTCTTGTAAGGTGGGTGCGTGCAAATAGCAAACGCCCGATTTCGCCCGTCTCTGTGTGTTGAAAAAAAATCATAACGATGTAAGTGGAGGATGAGCAGTGGGAGAAGACGAGGGAGGGGTCCCTCTTCGAAGATGAAGAAGCATCATGAAATTTGAGCAGTGAAACGGGAGAAAAAAGAATGATGAGATTGTCTCCGGAAACTAGGGCATGAAACATTGGAAAGTAGGTGACTAATTACAAAAACATTCGGAATTTTGGATATACTTTGGGAGTCCCCCAAGAAAACATCCGTAAATTTAGTACCGCGTCATTTGAAAAAAGTCACTACGAGCAGGACAGTAGACCTACAACATCTGGCAGATAAAACGGAAAACTTGAAAGAGTAGGAAGAGGTCGTAAATTTCGAATTCTCAGAAGATTTTTGTAACCTTCTGCTAGTTTAGCATTCTCATTTGCCAACTTAGAAGTGATTGGATATAGTTTCTGAAACTTTCTCCTCAAAAAATATTATAGTAAATATGTGAAAGCAATAGTATGCTCGAAATGCCACAAACAAAGACGCTCGAGGGCATCGAAGAGATGTGGATAAAGGCACACATGAAAGACGGAGGCGCGGGAGCATCAGCCAGCTCGCGGGAGCCCACCACACCACGTTGCAGGAAATAGTGTGTGGAGAGGAAGAGACGCAGACGAGGTGGAGGGGGCGGCGCCCGGCGAACGGCATCGGAAGCAGATATCGAGAGAGGAGAAGAGACGGAGATCAGCGGCGATCCGAAGGCAAAAAATAATGAGATGGTCCCTTGTGGCACAGGGAGAAGAAGGAAAAGATAGGGAGAGAGAAGTTTGAGATGGCATTGACAATGGACTTTGGAGAGAGAACGGAAAGGTGATGGGAGAATGAGATTGATTGCGCGAAAGTGAGAGATGGGTCATAGGTGCAAACGTGACAGGTGTCAATGGGGAGGAGCTCTTTTTTGATATATCATTTTGGTTCGAAGTTTGATTACCATATTGATTTTGTTCCAGTCTGTAGGGGAGAACGTGCTGCTGAACTTGTGGGTAATGATTGATGGATGAGCTCATGGATGTGTGAAATCCGAATTCTCAGAGGACAGGATCATTCCGAATTCAGATATTTCGAAATTTCCGGAACATACACAGAAGAGTATCATTTCACAGAACTGCTGATTTGAATGACCCGACTTGCGTTTTATGTTTATAATTCAATTCGACTATTCGCTATTTGCAGCCTCTGCTGTGATCAGTTTCAACTCTCCAAGGACTCCAATTGTTTTCCATTTTCCCATTTCTATACAACTTCGTTTTCCATTTATACGGTTAGAGGTCTACTCACAACGTGTACATTTTCCATTCAGATTGTTCTCGTGGCCTTCCAATTATTACCAACTCACAATAAAATCAAACTGATAGTCGATGCAAAGAGAATTCGCTCCTGGAGAAATGCAAGGACCCGCTAAGGTGAGTTCTCATTCTCATTCTCCCTGAAATTCTTGATTTTAAGCGAGAACCACCACCACGAGCACCGGTGAGCTCCTTCTCAAGCTCTGATTTTGTGACGACTTCCACGGGAACAACTGGATCGACGACTGGAAGTGCTCCAAGTTCAACTCACTCTTCGGATACCGGTTACGGCTTGATCTCATTGCAAAGTGATTATACTGATGAAGTGATTGGATTGGAGTTGACTGTAGAAGAGAAGAACTGGCTCAAGTTGGCTCATGAGTACACTGCATCCGAGAAGCCATTCAAGGAGAAAGGAGTCCACGTGGCTCGCAAGTTGAGAACTTGGAATCCCAAACGTCATGTCACATGGACTTTTCTCCGTAGATTGGTGAGAGTGGTTTCGAATATGATATTGTTTCCAAAACGTTTGAATTGCAGTACAATGGTCGACAGGATGTGAGAGAGGAAGAACTCGCGAACCTTGCCGAATTGAGCATTGAAGAGAAAAACTAAAGTAGAGCTGTTTTGAATAAACTATTGTTATGAATTGCATTTTTATATACAACATTCAACAAAATAAGTTAGAAGAGAAAACAAGGGTCTATCTACAACTTGAGCAAGATTAGTTAAAGCTATTAACATTTGAAGGTGCCTATTTCTACTGCTTTGATGCTTTCTTCTGATTCTTCTTGGTATTTGGCTTCTGGGATTTCTTCGGTGCTGATTTTTTCACTGGCGCTGGTTTCTGTGGTGCTGATTTTTTGGCAGGTGCGGCCTTCTTAGCTGGAGCTGTCCTCTTCGGAGCTCTTTTCTGGACTGACTTCTTCGGTGGGGCAGCCTTCTTTGGTGGAGCTGGCTTTGTCGAAGCCCTCTTCTGAACAGGCTTTTTTGGTGGAGGAGCTCTTCTTACTTCCTTTTTCTTCTTCTCTTCAGCAATCTTTGCAGATGGACGGCTGAAATTTGAAGTTTGAGTTTTGCTTACTATAAAGATAGCACTCTCAAACTAACCTTTTTGACTGTCCAGCATATGATTCTCTCAACATTTGGACCTGAATAGCGGCAGTGTCGAATTCCGCCTGTTCGTGATTCATTCCATCGACTTTCCATTCGTGAGCTCCTGGGAATTCCGAGGCCTTCTTCCCGCAAGCCATGTATCCAACAACCCAATCAGCAGTGGAAGCCAAGTTGAAGCTCTTGTATGAAGACTCGTAGTTCTTGAACCAGTTGATATCGGCCAGGAATTTGGAATTGCAACTCAATCCAGTGGTTGGGTTACATATATCAAAGAACGGAAGCATGCAAAGATAGGATCCTTGATTGGCACCAGCAACGGAAATGTAGGTATGGACTTTTGATTGAAGAGATGGTCCCAATTCCACACTTTGGTTGTCAACACATTTTCCTCCAAGAATTGCTTTTCTTGCGATTGGAGATCCCATCGAATAGCCGATGACGTTTATTTGCTTGGCTCCGGTGTACTTGAGAACGAGCTCAATGAAACGACGAATCTATAGTCATAGTGATCATATGTTTCATTTGCCGTATGCAACCTACATGTAGGACGTGTCCACAAGACATGGCCACATTCAAGTTCATCTTCTCGACTCCTCTTCCCCAAGTGGTTGCGAAGAAGTACTGAGGAGGGTATCCAGCAGCACCCATGTCTCGAACAACCTTCCAAAGACTTCCAGCTTCATTATTCAAACCGTGAACAAAGACAATCGGACGATCACTAAATAATTATATGTATTATGTATTGAAATACTGGAGTTCGACTCACTTTGTCTCCTTAGTAACAATTCCTCCTCCGAAACTTCCAGTTGTCAGCTCATCTCTGACAAATGCAGCAACTTCTTCCGGCTTATAGTTCTCTTTCATCCATGCCATGAAATGAGGACTAACAGCATGTCCACATGTGGCCAAATCGATAGTGACCAGCACTACGGCTACAGTAATCCACTTCATCGCTTGCTTAGGTCTAGACCCTGAAAAATGTGAATTGTGATGGAATCTGATGCAAATTGATACGTTTTGGTGAATGATTGGTCGAATAATTTTCTTTACACAATTTATATAACCTTCTCCAAATAAAAAATCAAGTCTTCATCGTACTCGAAAAGAGGCGGAGCCAGTCAAACTGTATTTCCAGATTTTGGTTTCAGGGCCATCTGGTCATCGCAGCATATCAAAAAGGAGTGACAAAATTAATGGGCGGTGTGGATGGCAACCGGATAGGATTTGCTGACCTTCCGAAGGTAAGCTGGACTTATCAATCAAAGAAAAAAGAGGGAGGGAGAGAATGGGGAAGAAGGAAGAATGGCAGATGGAAGATTCAATCAGGAGGAACGAAAGCGATGGTTTCGGAAGAGAAAAAGTAATGATCTGTTGACTTTGCTGTCGCAAGGAGACTATATTTGTAATTTCGATTTGCCAATCCTTTTTCTGGATCTAAAACGATATCCATATGAATCATCGTGAGAGTGGATGACGAACCAGAAGTTGAAATCATGTTGTGGATTATACGGAGAATTAGGTAACGCTTTGAATGAGAAGAGCAAAACTTGGAATGTCTTTCTTTAACTAAAACTTTTGAAACAAACTGAGGTTTCAAATCGGCTAGCTGTCGACCTCTGACTACTTTTTTCTAACATCAATAGTACTAAACTTCAAATGACATTCTCAGGAAGAGATGTTCGAGATAATATTTTCGAAATTTCTCATAAATCTAAAAACGTCTGCTTTTGAAGATCAAGAATGTGTTCCAGAATGTTGTTCTAGAAGATCTGGAATATTTCGAAAATCAGTCTTTGAATTAAGCTGATTTTTTCCGACATCATTCCCATATAGTTTGCAAAACCATATTCTGATTAATTAGTCAAAGATCCGAACTATCAGACACATATCGAAATGATGTTCCTGAGTCCAGTTTGCTGACCAATTCTTTTCGATACACAAAACGATTATTTCTCCGTAGAAAAACTTCCTTATTTCAAACTCCATTCTTGTCTTTTCTTCCCATAATACATGCAACATCCTCTGCCATGACATCCCAACAAACAGACCAAAACACACAAAAACCTAATTATTCCGACGACGATCCGTCATTGTCCAATCAAAGAAAGCCCGATCGGAATCTGGTGATATCTTTGATTCTAGTTTACACCTCCGAAAAAAGAGTGAAACTGATCTGTTGAACTGGAGACCGGCTTACTGATATCATCTAGATACGGTTTGAAAATGGCAACATGAATGAATCGAGTTTGATCAGGAGAAAAGGAAATGGATTTGAATCTGATGATAAGGTTGAAACTTTTTTATTGCACTCCTCAGATGCAAACGTCACCACCGACACCGGTCCTTTTAAGAGATATACTATTTTTTGGAAATTCTGTAACCGAGCTATGCCTCTAAAAGGATTAACTCCTCCATCATGCAGTTTTGAAAGGTAAGTGAGCAAATCACTCAAAATAAAAATTCGGGTTATACTAGAAGGTTTGGGTACTCGGTTCTTGTCGGCATCCCTTTGGTATGGAAATTGTATTGAAATCTTTTCATTCATATTCCTGTGCACCTGTTACATTATACTCCTTTATTGCCTCCATGTACCTGGGAACAAAAAGGACACCCTCCCGACTCTGTCATAGCAGCCGGAAAATTTTTCCTGAATGTTAGAGATAAGATGGATTCGATGCAGATTGAGAACCTACTGTAGACCCAAAGGAGTTATATGGCATCAACTGTAGCAGGGCTCGTCTGAAAAGTAAGCCAGAGTTTCGTGAGGATCGTTATAACTGGAAAGTTTTCTTGCCACTCGGTTCTTTGAATTGGAAGTCTTAAGAGAGTTTTTCTTGTTACGTTCTTTGAATTGCATATCAGCGCAAACTTTTTAAGCAGGGGTAAATCAAATATCCAACTTTTTGGCTTTTAGTTCGATTCAATTAGCCATAAATCCCTTCCATCCTTGCTAAATAAATGTGTAGTTTACTCAATATTTAAATCTCCTGTAGTTTCCTTTTTGCTTTTGTGTCTAGTCCGACGATTTTAACCAAAAAACGAGTTGGGAGGTAGCATCAGTTTGTAACATTTCGAATTAACATCTTCGGAATATCGTCTGGGTTTCATTCTAGCTAATCGGAAAAAGTGGATACTCAATTTGTCACGACTTCAAAATATTGTGTTTTTGAGGTTGAATTTGAAGAATGTGATAAACTTCTGATCGCAAGTTGACAATCTGTGTGATCTTGATCAGAATTTACAACCTCAATTTATATAGTAGATAATAATTTGGTCGGATTTTAGTCGGTTTCATCAGCCATCTTGTTCGGAGTCCGACAAATATTTTGAAACTGGAAGCAACACCCGATATTGTGCAGTAGAACGAACCAAATTGGAAACCCCTATAAAATGACTTTTCAGAAATTGCGAATATGGTAACTCTTCTTGGACGTGATTATCAAAATGTTTCGAACCTCATAGAGGCGGAAGTTAATCAGAAACCTGAATCACCTTCTGTAGTCGTATTTCACTTCTTCGATCTTTGCGCTGGCTTTTTTGCCTCGCGCAACCTAAACCCGTCTTTGTTCGTACTGTTTCTTCTAGTGAAAAGGACAATGAATTAGAAGAAAAGAGAAACGGGCGCCCACGGCAACATCAGTGACATGAAAAGTCCGTGAGTGTGTTTTGGTTCAAAGAAGGAGTCACAGAGATAATAGATCATTTGCAGCAGAGAAAGGAGAGTGTTAGGAAGTCTTTTCAAATATTGATGACTAATGGTAAGTTTCGAAGTATAATACCTGAAACTTGAATATCTTACAGGCGATTTTGTTCCCGCATTAACTCGAATTGCTGGAAAGTCATATTCAAATCCGGTTTACAGATCACTTTTTAACGTAACGTTCAAATTTCCTTCAGATGCTGAAGTCGATCTGCTCAGCATAGTGAGCTCATGCTGTATATTCTGAGATTCTCGGTTTCTGAAAAACGTCTTGCAAAGTATTACGGGAGAAGTCTTGTATAGATATGGGCGTGTGGCCCAATTCATTAGGAAACCCAGAAATTCGAATCTCCGATTAGGCTACATCTTCTTTCCGTCGAGATCAGTCGAGAGTGGGGACTCCGCCCATCATTAATTTCGAACAACATCGAAAGTCTCTAAATTATTCTGATTAGTGTGGTCGGGAATACTTACTAGTTCATTTTCCATTCCTCCTTTACTACTGTGTTCTGAACATCTACTCCACTCTAATGAGAAGCGTATTAAGTGCATGCATTATCGAGACATCTTACTTTGTTGGAATACTGTTTCCAACTTTTGCACAGATCGACGTTGGCCAGATTCGACTCTGTTTGAAACCCCCCATCTAGTCAGGTAGGCTTTCCGCTCTTATCAAATTTAATTCCACCCGATATGCCACCACATTCCAGACCAAGCCACACAGTCCATATCTAAAACTCTTGAACTGTCTATATCAATTGCGTGCGCGTAGACACTTTTTTCCAACATGAACCCGTTTTTTTCATGTCTTTTTTTTTCGTCCGACGGAGGTCTAGTCTCTCCGATATGCCACTTTCTGCCTTGTTCGTAGTCTAATCGCAAAGTCCAAAAAGTCACTGAAAGAGATTACAACGGCATCGGACCGACGTCTCAAGGTGAAATCGAGTGGGAATTCTTAGGCTTCTCGCCTGAAACCTGAAATATTTCTTGCCTTCTTGGTCCAGACTCTATCTAACACAAGACCTTGTTTCATGCTTTTTACTGAACTATCCAAACTGTAATGTAACTCTCTTACCTATATCGTAGCATGAAGTTATAAGTCATAGCCCTGCAATGTTTCTCCTTTGTGAGATTTTCGAGAAAGCTGTGTGTTTGAGAGTTGATCGTATCTGAATCTCAATGATCATGAAGACCCCAATCGGTTATGACTGGTGCTTGTTAAATCGTTTCCATAGAATACAGGGAACTCAAGTTCGTGTTCTCCAGCTACAATACCTTGCAGTTAGATCTGCAACTTGGCTGTTTTCAGTAGAAAATGGTCAATTTGAGAGCTTGAGAAATGCTATTTCGAATTCTCAGAAATGACAATTTTCTGCCGAAAAAGTCCAACTGTTATTCTTCTTGCCCGGTGGCGGTGTAAAAAGAGACTGGAAAAGACAGAATTCAAACAGTCAAACGTTTGAACGATCAGCTTTTCGAAAGAAGACTTTTGAATTAGGATGAGTTCTGAATGTTCAAATCTCAGGTAACATAGTTAGGATCGACAGACGGCAGTACATATTTTGGAAGACTTTATTTAAACACTTTGAATGTAAAAAAATTAATAAATAAGGTATCAAACAATTCCATGAGCTGACTATATACATACTGACCAAATGGTTTAAAGCTATATGCTCGGATTCAAATTGCAGGAAAATTAAGATCTAGCTGGTTTCTTCTGCGCTTTCTTTGATGGGGCAGCCTTCTTCGGTGCTGATTTTTTTGCAGGTGCGGCCTTCTTAGCTGGAGCTGTCTTCTTTGGAGCTCTTTTCTGTACTGGCTTCTTTGGTGGCGCAGCCTTCTTTGGTGGAGCGACTTTCTTTGGAGCAGCCTTAACAGTATGTCTCACATCTCTGCTCTTGGTGTTCAAGTATTTCTTCACATCGGAGAACGCATTCTTCTTCTTGGCTTGAGCTGATTTTGCGATTGGACGACTGAAATGTTAAGATAAGTTTTAAGTAAAATTCTTTCGGGTCCCACCTCTTTGACTTTCCAGCAGTGGACTCTCTCAACATCTTCAACTGAATGGCAGCTGTATCGAACTCGGTCTGTTCATGGTTCATACCATCGACTTTCCATTCATGCCCTCCTGCGAATTCAGATGCCTTCTTTCCGCAAGCCATGTATCCGACAACATAGTCTCCAGATGAAGCCAAGTTGAAGCTCTTGTACGATGACTCGTAGTTCTTGAACCAGTTGATGTCAGCCAAGAACTTGGAGTTACATCCCAATCCAGTGTTAACGTTGCAAATATCGAAGAATGGCAACATGCAGAGATGAGATCCTTGATTAGCGCCAGCCACAGAAATGTAAGTGTGAATTCTGGATTGAAGAGATGGTCCGAGGTTAACATTTGGATCGTCAACACATTTCCCTCCGAGAATTGCTTTTCTTGCGATTGGAGAACCCATCGAATAGCCGATGACGTCAATTTGCTTGGCTCCGGTGTACTTGAGAACGAGTTCAATGAAACGACGGATCTGCAAAATTCCACAATAGAATTCAGTTAGACATACAGCAAGCTCACATGTAACACATGTCCACAAGACATTGCCACATTCAAGTTCATCTGTTCAAGACCTCTTCCCCATGTCGTAGCAAACATGTACTGGTTCGGGAATCCTGCAGCAGAGAACTCACGAGCGATTTTCCAGAAATTTCCAGCCTCATTGTTGAGTCCGTGAACAAAGACAACTGGTCGGTCGCTGAAACATGCCATGTTTATGAATTCTGCGAAAATGTCGACTTACTTTGTCTCTTTCGTGAGTATTCCTCCTCCAAAACTTCCAGTGGTCAGTTCATCTCTCACGAATGCCTTTACTTCTGCTGGTTTATAATGTTGATTCATCCATGTCATGAAGTGCTTGTCAATATTATGTCCACACATAACCACGTCGAGCACAGACAATGCTACAGCTACAACAATCCACTTCATCATGGTGATTTTTCCAGTTTAAGCCCTGAAATACGCTAGTATGATTATGAGTGCTTGAAAGAAACATGGAAGCGATTGATACTGACTGGTTCTGATTTTTTTGAGAACCTTTTATATCTTTTATCATCCGAAGAAATCAGGTCTTCGTGACTCTGAAAGGAGGAGTCAAAAATGTCTTAATTTCCAGATTTAGGCATGAAGAAACTACGCACGGCATATCAAAAAGGAGCGACAAAATTTATGGGCGGTGCGGATGACAACCGGATAGAAGTGCTGACCTTCGGAAGGTAAAAGCTTATCAATGACAGACTGGCAGAAGCAAGAAGAGGAGGAGGAAAGATAATAGGGGGAGAATGAGAAGCTGAAGATTTGATATGAGGAGAATGGGTTTCCGCGCGAAAAGAATGGCAGATTTCAATCAGGAGGAACGAAACAGCAAGAAGAAAAAGTAATAGAGTTGGGAGATTTTAGACAAGATGTGATGGAATTCTGTTCTTCAGAAGTGATTCACTCGTCATATGGATGAATTGGAATGCGAACATGGTGATGCTGGAGTTTGACGTTTTTCGAAAGTCTCACAAAACTTGAGAAGTGAAATCTAAAAGGTCTTCCAGGTTTCTAAAGTTTTTTGGATCCGATGATCTCAAAATCCGGTCTGCTTGGAGTATCAAAAAGCCAATTTCAACCTCCTTTGAACCTATTTTTACAGTTCAGAAGATTTTCCAGTTGAGAAACTTGAACGAAACCCCTGTGATAGTGATGAGCGCCCTCGTGTCACCTTGGCGACACTTATCTTAGTTCGTATTGAGAATTTCGAAAAGTTGTCAAAAAATAAAATGTTGTTCATGAAAGGAGCTACATTTCACTAATAAATTCTTCTCTCCAAAAATCAACACGAACGAAGATAAATGTCCTCGAAGTGAAACAACACTACTACAGACATTCTGATATGTTTTCTCCAAGTTGCTTTTCAGAAACCCTCCGTTGCAGATCATAAAATCACCCATTCAAACTTGGAAACACAAGAGAATAAACATATACTTTGACTCGGAATTCGAGAAGCCTTCGAGCCATTGCACATCCATCGCATTTTGTGAAATGAGGGTTCCTCTAGTAGACCGGCTCTGTCGTTCCGTGACTTTGACTGAATTCATCTTGATTCCTGTAAAAGATATCAGAAAGTGGCCAACAGAATCCGAGACATACTTTATCAAAGTGGCAGTAAAGGGTGCGGCTCTATTAGAAGAAATACGGTTTTTCTCATATATGTTTCCAATAGAATTTGAGCGTCCAATCATCTACTTTTATACTATCTACATATAGCATTCCTTGATGTCAATTCCGCACTCTGAGGCGATTTAATCAAACTGTGCGGTTCTGGCATGACCAAGTTCCTCGTGCATTGATCAGGCTTTTCCTTCGATAGTTCCAAGAAATCAAATGATATCAGTGTCCATAGTAGATTCATTCTCCCATCTTCCGTAGGTTTTGACAGTTTTATGCAATAAATTTTCTCCTTTTTTGCAATGATCTCTTGGACTGGATACCGCACTATGGATAACACGTAGAGATACGGTATGAAAAACGAGACACCTTTGAATGGAGGATGATCGCAATAATCACGATGGGGGAAAATAAAAAACATGAAAATGACGATATGCAAATGATCAAACTGATCAAATCCAAATAACACGGATCCTTTTGGTCGACAAAGCTATCTAGGCAACTATTCTTGATCATTTTGATGTACCGTGAGTTTCTAAATTCGAAATAGGGAACATATGAAAACTTGACCAGCAATGACCTTATTCATAGGATATACATGAACCAATTCTAAAACTAATAGTAGGATAGTATTATCCAATAATGGGGTCGAAGGCATTGTTATGAATAGTGTACATTAGGTAGGGCAACGATGAAATGATTTCTTTTTTTCAGATTCCATCTTTGCAACAAAAAAAACTAAACATTGCAAAATATGATATCTTGATTGTTGCTAAGAAAATGAAGACACTAAAACGATGCAAAGTTTTTCGTGAACCATTCAAGAATCCTGCCTCTCATATCGTAAGACTACGATAATGCGTAAAACATGAATGTGACTTGTGAAAACTTTTTCCCGATTCCACACCTCATAATCCCCCGATAGTATCTTCGTGAAGAAGATTCGTTCTTTGTAATGCTCTTCAAAGAGATCCATTCCCTCCTTGAATATCTGTAGAATTCAATTGAAAAAAAACGAGTTGGAAGGTTGCGTAAGATTCAAAGCTTCGAATTGGCCTCATTGATTTCGTTTACGGCTGCCATTCGGAGAAATTGGAGACACGAATCGTCACGTATTGAAAAATTAGATCAAAAGTTTGAGAAGTTCGGAGGCAGACGTTTCCATCTGGCAGAGATTGATGTCCTGTAATCAAAAATCTGGGTACTAGTTTAAAAAATTTGCAATCATTTTCCTAATTTCAATGCAATTTTCTCAAATAACTACTAGCTTCTCACCTTTTCTGAACCCCATCAAGGATTATACTTGTTGATTACATGGAGCTGGAAATAGCAATAACCCTGAAAAATACTATATGCATAAAACCCGGGTTCCTTTTCAGTTCAATATTACTACAAATCCATACTTCCATATTTCCCTATTCGATCTTTGCGCCCAGTTTTTCTATGTCTGCCATCGCAACCTAAACCCGTCTGACCGTTTTGTGTCTTTTTGTGAAAACGAAATGAATCAGAGAAGGCAGAACTACGCGATCGTCACATCAGTGTCAAAGAAAGTGTGTTTTGGTGAAAAAAATGAGGACATTTTTTAGGGCTTGATGCAGGAAAGACTGAGATGATAATGGAGGAACCAGGAAACGATAATTCAACGACGACTTATGAAAAAAGAAGTTTGTAGCATTTCAGAGTTTAAATGGAGGCTTGGTACTTTGAAATGTGCCTTCGAAAAAACGAATCTCGTTGAGAAAA
Organism: Caenorhabditis sp. 40 LS-2015; assembly: GCA_900536305.3. NCBI lineage: Eukaryota > Metazoa > Nematoda > Chromadorea > Rhabditida > Rhabditidae > Caenorhabditis > Caenorhabditis tribulationis. Next base: position 67,343 of record LR545074.1, on the reverse strand, counting down.
GCTACCAGAAGAATTTCTGATTGTTCTGAATCGAGTTACAGTACTGACCAGGGTGTTATTCCACAAGAGGTATTTATAGGCCAGTACTGTACCTCAATTTATTATATCAAGTTTGCGGTTGAAAACTGAGTTGCAAAGCTAAATTTTTATGAAATTTTGTGAGCCAACTGCCAATTTTAAACATTATCGAACCTCACCAAATTACTGAAAAAACGGATGGCTGGAAGCCATTTTGAAGCCCTCTACTTTGACCATTTTGTTCTCTTGCGGAATATCATCATGGTCATTATTGTAGTGCGAAAGTTTTGATTTCGTTCAGATTATTTTAATCTTCTCAATTTAGCATTTCGCTCAAACTCCTTGAAACTTTTTAAACTTTATGAAGTAGGAGACGCTCTCCATTTCAACAACTTCGCCATCATCTCGTTTTTTATAATCACCTGCTTGCAATGCTTTCTGCCACTTTCGTCCGTAGTCTAGTCCCAAAGTCCGAAAAGTCAGACAGGCGGTCAACATTCCGACGGCATCTGCCCTCCCATGCAGAGAAAACGAAACATCTATGGAAATTTGAGAGCGTAACGACAAAACCTGAATACACCTCTCTTGATCTTGTCGACCCGACTTTGCATATTGCGGCATCAATCTACACGTAATCGTGGGATTGCTAAACCTCAGATCCCTGAAAAGATTTCTGAAACACTGCATGAACAAGATGATCTGAATTATAATATTCATTCTTTATTATGAACATAAAATAAAAGGCACAAAACTGTATCGAACCGTACGCAATAAACAATCATACAAAAGTGAAGGAACAAGGCAAAAGATGGTAAGGCAGAGAGGATACGGAAGGGAACAAATACATAAAGCTATGAGGGAAATGTTTAAAATGCACACGAAACATTTAAGACTATGTACCAGTAACAACTCAACAGCAATGATAAATAAAATGAACATTATGAAAATATGAATTAGTTGCCAGACTCATTTTGACTCAACCGGCGATATCGGACGTTTCCTCCTCTAGAACGAGATCCTCTCCCGGATCTGCCTTCAAACATGATACCTGTAAAAAATCGATGAAGGTTTCATTACACTTCTGAATTTAATAAAATTCTAGTCGAAATAAGCCTTACCAAGAATCTTTTTCTTGTTATGCTGAAGAAGGTAGATGGTAATAATGAGGAACGATGCAATGAAGAAAAAAGACATGAACCCAGTTCCTTCTTCTTCGGATCCATGCATGCGCTGGAAACTCGTTTGGAATGAACTCTGGAAAAAGTTATATTTGTTCTCATAGATTTTTTTAGAACTTACAGAAGAATCGAATCTGTGTGGACGAGCCACTGGTCCAGCTTCCAAGGTTTGCTCCTCATCAGCCGAATCCTTTTTCTTTTCAGCCGCCGGAGCTCCTGGAGCAGGATTCCCTCGAGCTTCTTCTACCGCCTCGTGAAGTCCTTCTGCTCCAACAGCAGGTGTCTCGCGATCTTCCTTTGCTGCTCCATCTGCTTCATCTTTTGGAGGATCTACGGCTGCAGGTTTGTCGACGTTCGCATCTGGGTCTTCCTCTCCTTTTCCACCTTCTACTTCTTGCTTTGCTTCGAATTCGGGTGCCGCGTTTTCTTTCTCTTCCTCCTTCACACCCTCTGCGTCTTCTGGAGCCTTTGGAATGAGTGGAGCAAGTGTTTCGATGGCGATAGTTGTTGCTTCTGGAATCGCTTCGGTTTTTACAGGAGCGGTTTCTTCTTTTCCAGTGAGCAGTTCTTCTTTCTTCTCGTGGTCGGATTTTACATCCTGAAAATACTGCAAAAATGTAACCTATCTGCAACAACCCTATAACTCACAGCGTTCGTAGCATTGGTCGCTGCTGGAACCGGAGCAACTTGTACTGGAGAAACCGTTAGATTGGCAGTTGAACTAAGAAGTGTCAATGTTGCAGGCGTTGTCACTTTCTCAAGAGCCTCCTCCTTCTTTTCTGAATCTTCTTCTATTGGAGGCTTCACATCGTCAACGTCTTCGGGGTTAACGTCTTCTGGTTTATCTTCAGCGGAAGATGCTACAGCAAATAGAAGTAAAACGACAAGAAATCTTGGTTTCATGATGCTGTAAATAGACCTGACGATGGAGTTGGTAGAGTTTTTAAGAATATCGTCATAAGAAAAATGGAAGAAAATGGAGGCAATTAGGTGCGTAAAACGAATTGACTATCGAAGGAAAGAAATGTCGTGTAGTGACTAAATGAGGTCAGTTACTCTGTGAAAGAGACGGCACTATAACGAACCGGGAAACTGAGAAGCCGTTGAAGGAACTTATGAAGCCCACAAGGTTGTGAAAACATGTGTGTCACATTTGTTTACATTCGTCCTACGTGGCATATGGGAAAGAATAGTACATCCCGTTTCCGCTCGAAAAAATCGATGAACAGTTTCAACTAATCCGTTTTTGGTGGGACAAGGTTAATCCCTGAATAATTTTTGATTTGTTGCATTTGGGGAAGTATTAAAAAATGCACTGGATGATGTAATGCTTATGGGCAAATCAAAGAACAATATGATAACGGAGAAGAGGGTAGGAATTCTGTGTATTATGAAAGTTTCCAATCTCAGAGACTTGTTTCAGATCACATTCTCAATCAGCTGCAGCTAGCTGCAAGTACTCCGGGGATTTACTAGCGAATTTCTCTGCTGTAGTCCTACTTTTAAAAAAACTCTAGTGTTAAGAGATGAAGCTTGAAAGACCGAAATATAATTTGTTTTATATTTAGCAGAATGAATAACATTTTTTTCTGAGAAAAATCTTTAAAAGAAAATCATTTGACTGAAAAATAGTTTTTCGAGATCGTACGGTCTCTTCGGCGTAAAATATGATGTCAAAGCCGCAAAGTTTCCCCGCTCGTGTAGTCCTCGAGGACAATCCATTAAACTTTTCTGCCAATTTTTTCCAATTTTCAAATTGTTCGACTCGAGCCGCATTCAAGTTTATTTAAAAATTCAGATTCACATTCGATTAATAATTAGTTCACTTTAGAAGCAATAATAGCGTATGGTATCGCTTGATAATCAAAGCAATGGTAAATACAGATAATTTTAGGCTTTCAGATTATTAATTGAAGTTGTAAACTTGATAGTTTGAGTCAGATTTGTCCGAAAATTATACTTTTCAGAATTCTCTCGGCGTTTAGTTTGTCTGCTTTCGATTCCGCTTTAGCCTTCTTCGCGAGAATCTTTCGTAGCTTCAAGTCTTCCGCTTCGATTGTTTCGATAGGCAGCGACACATATTCCGAATCGAGCTTTCGAATCTGAATAAACAAACCGTTTATCTAGAATCCAATTTTCGAAACCTCACCTTCGAGACACAAGCTTTGATTTTTTCGCTTTTCGAATTCTCAATCTTCTGGAGATATCTGCTTGCTCTATTCTTGCTTCCTCTTCTTTGAAAGAAGTTGTACATCTGGAAGCAGGGTGATGGTACTTTAAAAATATTCTAAAACTCACAAAAATGTGGTTCTTCCATTCTCGTTTTCCGGACGAATTTTGTCTCACATTTCTGTTACTCAGCTCAATCGAACGATCGAGATCTTCCTCGATCGTCATTGAAGGTCGTTCCGGTTTTACGTCGGCATATTTAGAGAGGTGGAAATAGAACATGAATTCATCCTCTGACATCGGTGGATCGGTATTCGACAAAGAATTGGGAGTCGTTGATTCGAGCGAGTTCATGTCGATTTCATTAGAAGAAGCAGCAGAGTGCATCATGTGAAGCGAGCTAAAAAGACAAACGATTTATCACTAAAACCTGGGGGAAAAACAAAAAAATGGCTGGAGATAATTCCCCGTTCTCCACTTACGTCGCCAATTTTACAGACAGACTGATATTTCGCGGCTCAATCAAAACTGTCCGTAGGTCAAATTTTTCATAGATCAAAAATTATGTTTCGTTCTGTTTTGTCTAGCTTTCCTATACGACATTAACATCATTATTTGATTTTCAGATGATGGCATCCACCAGTATTTCCCGATTAACATCAGTTATTCGGACGACATCGGTTCGAGGATTTCACGATCGTAGCTCGGTTCCGCGAGTAGTGGATGATCGTGAGAAGTCGGCCAAGTACACGGATGCTGGTAAGAAATCAACAAGTTAATCTCTTCATCGCTGATGTCGAATTTCTAGGCTACACCTTCCGTTATCATCAACAGGGGGTCGACTCGCTGCCTCGTATTCCGGATTGCAAAGTTCCAGTAGCTCGTCCAAGTTATAAAGTGCGCGATCAGTGGAGTGACGAATCCGCTCGGTTCGGTCAGAATGATTATATCGACCTTCTCGGCGATGGGGCAGTTCATCCGGCACAACTTCAGTACCACACGCCCACCTGGCTCCGCGGATTCCCAGGCCAGCACAAGGCGAATGAGCTCATCAAGTTGATTCACTACCGTAATCTCTACGATTCGAAATTGAAACAAAACTCTCCGAAGAGATGGCACGAGTTGAGAAAGAGAATCAAATACCTGATGATGCAACATAACTATAACAAACAAGTGAGTAATGAAAACAGTTCGTACAATCCATTCAACACATTATTTAGGACGAAATTGGCAGAGAACGCAACTTGGGATTGTGGGAGGAAGAACCAGACTACACCTACAAAGACAAGTCACGAAGATCGTTCAAAGACGAAATTCACTAATTGTTTTATGTTCATTCTTCAGTAGTACTTTTAGGAATATTTTCTTTGTTGTTTATTTTCCGTCGTAAATTTTTGAACCTTTTTGCGAGTTTCTCCTTAATTTAGGTCATTTCTGAATTGAACACAGTAAATCGTCAGACAAGTGCGAGGATCGAATGATTCTCCTTCAAAGGAGAAGCTTCACGCCCTCGGACCCGGGCTGGAATCGACCCACTCAAGCCTGGAGAGGCCCTTCCGAGGTTTCCTCCATGTCCTTTCTCGATCTTGTCTCCCAATCTCAACGGGCGGAAGTTCTAAATTTTATTCGGGTTTTATTGACACCTCTGGGCTGAGCGGAGGTCACCTCTGACCTAGGTATCCCAACTTTTTGCCGTGGTGTCACGCCACGGTTAGCTTCCGTACTGTAAAGAAACAAACTCAAATTCCCTGTAATGGTTCCGATTTTCCACCCTTTTCAGCTAATTTTCACAGGAACTGTTACGAAAAAGCACAAATATCGAGTGTTCGAAGGTTAGCTGAAAAGAAGCATGCAATCAAAACCATCACGGGATTCCAGTATGTTCTTACCAGTCGGTTTACGCCCCGCTAACGCGGGGCTTCACCTCCTGGCCTTCGCTTACGGCCCCGTTCTGGAGCCTGCGGCTCCTCTGTCAGGGCCTTCGGCCCTTCCAACAGACGTCTGGAGCCTGCGGCTCCTCTGTCAGGGCCTCCGGCCCTTCCAACGGAAATCTGGAGCCTGCGGCTCCTCTGTCAGGGCCTTCGGCCCTTTCAACTAAAGTCTGGAGCTTGTGGCTCCTCTGTCAGGGCCTCCGGCCCTTCCAACGGAAGTCTGGAGCCTGCGGCTCCTCTATCAGGGCCTCCGGCCCTTTCAACGGAAATCTGGAGCCTGCGGCTCCTCTGTCAGGGCCTCCGGCCCTTCCAACGGAAATCTGGAGCCTGCGGCTCCTCTGTCAGGCCCTTCGGCCCTTTCAACTAAAGTCTGGAGCTTGTGGCTCCTCTGTCAGGGCCTTCGGCCCTTCCAACAGACGTCTGGAGCCTGCGGCTCCTCTGTCAGGGCCTCCGGCCCTTCCAACGGAAATCTGGAGCCTGCGGCTCCTCTGTCAGGGCCTTCGGCTCTTTCAACTAAAGTCTGGAGCTTGTCGCTCCGTTTTTTTTTATTCGACCAAATTTTCCCAGAATTCCGCTGTGAAACGTTTCTGAATGAGAAACTTCAAAAATATCGAAAACGTGAAAAATATTTACGTGAACTTGTCACTCTCGCTTCTCAAAACTGAATCTACTGATCGAGCCTAAAAATGGAAGTTTCTACGTCCTCGTGACCTCATTTTTCGACGAATCAAAAATCGAAATAGAAGGGCATCATCCCCAGATATTCAGGAATAAACTGTGAAAATTTCAAAAAAATCGGTCAACTTCGAGTATGAGAAAAGGTGCGCTACACATTTGTGGTTCCGAAATTTCCCAAAATTAGTACTGAAAAAATGGGAGAACAGCTGTAACTTGGTCCATTTTTGAGATATCGAAAATCTAAACACACGGGCATCGAGTTAACGCCAGTTCCAGTCTCTTGGTCCAAGATTCATGAAAATCGGTTCAGTAGGAGCTGAGATCCAGAGCCGTACACACGGACAAACATACGGAAGTTTTCAAATGTTATTAGTAAAGATGAAGTACGGTAGCTATACCCGTGAAGAGAGCACAGTGGGAAAGTCTAAAAGCATCGGCCAGAGGGGACATCCACTAAGGGGACGATCATGAGATTCATTCTGGTTCTAGTAATGAGTGTTACAGGAAAAGACCCAGCTCGAACAGGTTTAAACCGTACCACTAGAAACTCAATGTGGCAAGTTTTTGAAAGGAAATCAAAAATCCCGCATCAGTTTTCCCTTCTTACGCTTCTAGTTTCACAACAGTATTTCTCAATTCCATGACGTCACACATTTCATTCTTTCTTTATAAATAGTGATCAGCTGTACAGTCCGCTTGTGTTGACATTTATACAGAGACACCTTATCAATGCAGATTGCGATACCACATTATTTTTTGAATGCATTAATCGTTTCATTTAATTTTCTCTTCCTCCTCTGGCCAGGTGAGGGAGGAAAATGCATATTCCTTGGGCCTCTCCAGGTCATCTTTCACTGTCTTCCCCACTCTTTTTCTGACTTTCTTCAACGTCTACGTCTTGCCCAGACAATCAATACTCTCTTTGCAGAGGCCCCATCGGTCATGTGTTTATACTGAGAAAATAGTGAACGAGATTCAGAGAACGCAGAGAGTTCGACGATGCCGCTCTCGCCGTCTCCCTCATTCCTCCCTGCATACACCAATGCCACACAGCTCTCTGTATACATTTTGGAGAATTCTAGAGAATTCTAAATGAACAAAATATAACTGTTGCTAGATTTAGATCGAGAAATGGATGACAGTAGTCCAGTTACCACCTTGAACATTGAAGTCTAAAGTGTTTTCGTCGTTCTTTTATTCTAGTAAACATCTCCATGTTCTCTCAAAATAGCTTTCTCGCCCCTTCCACTTTTTCTAATAGGATATAACTATCATGACAGTCTTTAACATCTAGGTAGTAATGAAATAAATCACAATATAATGACGATGACCTGGTTTTGTTATTACGAAACTATAGGATTTCGCAATGCTCCTCCACTTGTCAATATTTTGTGCCTATTCATTCTTCGTTTTCTTTCCCTAACGTCCTACTAGTTTCATTCGTTTTTTGCAGATGGAGGCTCGTTCATCTGCTCCTCACCAAATGCAAGTTCGTGTCACTTTCTACACGAGCCACAATCCTCAATCGGTTCTCATGATTCTGAAGAATGACCAGGCTCTTGAGCAGGTCACGGAGAAGGCAAGAGAGCTTTTCCCAACTGCGAACTATCGTCTGTTCTATGGTAAGAAACAGTTCACGAACTACTAAAGTTTACACACAACGTTTTCAGGTGACGTCAATGGTCCAATCTACGAGTTCACTGACTCTGAACAGCTGATGTCCAAGATCCGCATCACCACTTTCTCTCGTACTCCCCAGCTCTTTGTTCGTCTCGAGTCCTCTCCCTCATTGGACAACAAGAAGACGTCAACACCGGGAAAAGAATCCAAGAGTGGTGCTTGCCTCAAGCGCATCGAGAACAATCAGGATCTCACTCTGCAAAGCATTCAGAAGCTCAGCAAGGATTTCGGTGCATTGGAAGCGATGGTCCAGGCGATGCAATTGAAGGAGCCGGTGGCTGCTCCCGAGAAGGTCAACAGACCCTTCCCCCCATCAAAGCACTCTGCTTCCTGTGATGCTTGTCTCGGAGACATCATCGGACATCGTTACAAGTGTCTCGAGTGTGCTGACTACGACTTGTGCGAGACGTGTGAGAAGAAGTCGGTTCACTTCGAACACGCTATGATTCGTCTCGTCTCTCCCAAGATGACCATGATCCCTTTCTACGTTGTCAACAACTGTCCAAACAATGTTTTCCCGAAGTACATGCAGACCTCGTTCCCAAAAATATCGGACCCCGAAAAGATCTTGGAACAATTTAAGGCAGCTACTGCCCGTGTTCCTGCTCCAACTGCGGCTCCAACCCCGGCTCCAGCCCCTGCTGCCCCGGTAACTGGCCCAGAAGCTAGTAAGCCGAAAACATCAGTGCCTCCTATAGAATCTAACGTTTCAGGATTCTTCAATGAAGAGACTTGTGCCGCGCTCATCAACAGCGCTTCCGTCCTCAAGGACACCTTCAGCACTCTGAGCAAGAGTTTCATGGATTTGGCCGATGGAGCTCAAGCCAGCATGGATAAGAAGATCATCGAGAGATCCACCATGGAAGCTGGAGTTAAGAAGGTCGAGGAGAAGGTTGAGAACTTAAAGAGACATTGCGAGGAGAAATGTTTCGGAGTCCCTGCTCATGAGCCCGAGAAGGTCGCGGAGTTCCTCAAGCAGTACTCGGAATCGTCTTCATCTTCTGGTCCAAAAATCAAGAAGGCCAAAAAGAAGAATGTCTACAAGAAGACTGCTGAGAAACTCGTCACATTGAGTTTGGCAGAACAGAGCAAGGCAAGAGAAGAGGCTAAAAAGAGAGCTGATGCCAGTACTGCTGAACTGCAAAGGAAACTTGCTGAGCTCAACATTAAACCAGCCGTCCCGGAAATCGCTCCTCCAACTCTGACTACTCCCGGTTACACCAACTCTCTTGAAGCTCTCATGAGAGCCATTCTCAGCCAACCAATCGTCGCTCCAAACACCACTCCAAATGCTGAGCCAACTACTCCAGCTGAGCAAGTTCCAGTTGAATCTGCACCAGTCCTCGAATCTGCACCAGTCCTCGAATCTGCACCAGCCTTCGAACCCATCTATCCGACTGTCGAGACTCTGATCGTGCCACCAGTTTCAGCTTCTGAGCCACACGCAGAGTCAGTTGTTCCAGCACAACCTACTGCTCCAATCTCGATTCACTCATCCTTCGAGAACATTCCATCTGACATTGAGAGCATCAGTCCATCATGGGGATACCAAGCCGTCGAGAACTCTCAGCCTGAGGAAGCTGTCGATGAGGATCTTCTCGAATTCGAGGACGTCTTGTCCATGCCACCAACGACTCGTTCGGAGGAAGGATCGCCGCTGGCTACCTTGGATGCTGCCACCGAGAAGGTAATATTCTCTCGATTGATGATTGTTCATTCACTTATTGTTTTCAGACTTTCGATCGTCTCCTGGAGATGGGATTCGACTACAACGTCGTCGTCGCAGCCATCAAGGCCCACGGATCGGATGTTGACAAGTGTCTTCAATCGATTCTTCAATGAACAATTGAACATAATGTACTGAACCCGCCCAACTAATAATTCACCCCTCCGTCCTAGATGATAGTCATTTTTGTCTCATCATTCCAATCGGAATCTTTATTTATATCTCTCTCACGAGAATCGCTCTCCATGTTGCTGTATTTCTGACGCTTTGTAAAATAATAAAGTTGTGGCAAGAAAAAACATTGAATCGTCCTCATCTTTATACTTTTCAGACATTGAGCAAAGTTCAGGTGTTTCAAAAGACAGACAGATAATTGAGGAGGGTAGAATTCAGGATATACACGTTTAAGAGACGGAGTAGTAGAGGGAGAGGGATGTGTAGATTCACACATGCAACAATAAATAGTAGATACCCGTGTGAGCAAAAAAAAATGAAGAGAAGAAAGTACAAAATCCGGTTTGAAGTCAGAGTCAGTACTGGAATCGAGCCTGCTGATGATCGTAAATCATTGGCACGCCGTTGTTGTACATGTGTGGAAGGGCCGTCTGGTTGGGAGATGGTAACTGGGATGATGGCTGAAAAAGATGAAGTAATTTGAAGTTAATTGAAAACTAAGAAACTGTACCTTCGGTGGCGAAACGCTCACTCGCATCATCGCGGTCGACGACGGCACCTCGAAATCGGTACGAACCAACTCAAATAGAGAGGGTTTGGATTCGTTTGAGGAGGAGACCGTGTTACGTACCTTTGCAGGCGGTGGAGAGATCAAAGCGGGCGCTTGATTCTGATGATTGTGGGAAACAAGAGCCGGTGCGAGTGGAAGATGACGAGGAACACTCTCGTAGACGGACGAACTCTTTCGGATGGGTCCTGGTTGGAATTGATCATTGATGAAATCGAGAGAATCGAATAGATCTTGCTTGCTTTTTCCGTATAGATTGGCAAGCTGAACGAATTCACGGAGAAACTCATCATCTTGAGTACCAGTTACAGCTGTTAGACGGTTCATTCTGAAATTCAAAAATTGGAATATTTTCGAAACAGTAAATCACTCACCTGTCGTTTTCTTCATGGTCCGCCGATGGTGGTTTCACTTTACAAGTCACCACTGCAATTCTCATGGCAGTGAATTTGATATGTTGCATAGTTTCAATATCCCCCATATGAGTGATGTTACTCGAAATCTCTCGACTCTCAGAAGGACTGTCTGGTTTCCCTCCAATATCCTTCAAATCATCCAACAGATCTTCGATCTTGACAACGTCGTGGTTCGCGTTCACAAGATATTTCACTTTTTCAGCGTCTGCGATGTCTCGAAGGTAGTCTCTGAGACATTTCTGTTGAAGTCTCTTCAGATCCAAAGGTTCCAAATGAATCGGACGGCTTGCACGCGCATCCGTCGTGTGGGCCTTCGATTTGACGGTGAAGCAGATGGTTCCTTAAACTGATCATCGTCACTTTCCCCTCTCTTCTTTTTTTTCAATTTCTCTTTTGTTTCTCTCATCGAAAAAAGAACCGATTTCCGAGACATTTTCCTCCCATTACTCACCGCCAGTGACGAACGACAGACGCATGATAAGCGCCGATTTGTGCTTCTCCAGTAGACTGTCGATTTCTTCGAATTCCATGAATCCCATGAGAACTCCCATCTCCCAAAGTTTCCTTACATTGTTTCTCGTATCATGGAAGATTTGAAGCAGTTCCAGCATTCCTCGCCAAACCGAGAATCGAACGTTTGTACTGTTGCACTCGTAGCGAAGATGTGGGCACAGAACATTCTTGAATGTGACGATTTCTGAAAAAGGATTGGTTTTCAATGAATTTCTCTTTATCCCCTTACGCTGAACTCCATTGATTCTTGCCCCGTCTTGTCCTGAGCAACAATCCGGACACTGTAGTTTGTATTTCAAAAGTTCAAAATCGCTGTCCACAAGACTCCTCTGTACATCCGCATTCACTTTGAAATGTTGTTTGAACAGATGCTTGAAATGGTCCCAATGCATTCCTCCATCAATCCATTGCAAGAGGAGACCATCCTGACTGTTGCATCCATACAACCAGAAAATGGTTGCAGTGTACGAAGACATCATTCTCTGAACTTGGCAATCCTGGTTTCTTCTCGTGGCGATTGTGAACGGAAGGGACAGAGTATGGGCAGTTGCGAATCTTCCAGATGGAGAAAACATCGTGGCTTTGATGTGGAAGTAGAAGATGGGACGTTTTCCACTTCCTTGTTTCTCATTACTCGAAGACGATGAATTGTTTCCAGATGGAGATAGATCTTGATACGAGCTGTGAATCGATTGTCGTCCCTTTTGTCTTGTGGTACACAGAAGATGTGGATACGTTGCTGCCCAATATCGGTTCTTGCTATTGTAGACTGGATAGATGATGACACTCTCTTTCGAGTTCACATCACTTTTCTTATGAGCAGTGTTGTTGGCAGAATCTGCATTACTCGCAGCGTTGCTTCTCTTGGTTCCAGTTGTTGGTTTCATTGCCAGGAGAGCTGCAGATGGAACGTTTCCGATTGGAGCAGGGTGTTGAAGGAGACGTTGACGAGACATCTCTGATTGAATATGTTCTGCAGTCTCCTCGGATACCACTTGAATCTCGAAGTCCTTGAAAACGACACCTCGTGCAAGAGCTCCACAGTTCATCCTAAAAACCAACGGTTGAATATGTTTCTAATTGTATCTGAACTCACGCAAAGAGATTATTGGTGACTAAGATTGCGCTCGTTGAAGGTTCTGTAGCCAAGACACAGTTGGACATGAGAAGTTCAAGAGCAGCAAAAACAGCTTCAGACATGTGGATGACAGGATCAAAGTTGAAGAACTTCTTGTTCACAGTGAGATCATATCTGAATCCTTGAAGGCGTGCACCAAGAACAGCCAAGACGTACGTCATGTTGGAATAGAAAGATACAAGATTCTCAACTGAGGAGTCATGATCCTTCACTTGATCTCTCATTCTCTCGACTTGAACGGATCGAACAGTTCCCCACAGTGCCATTCCGTTCTTGTTACAAAAGGTCTTGTAGCTTTCGAGGCAAGGAACTAGAATATCATCTCCGAATGTTTGCAGATGGATTCTGAAGTTCTCCACATCATCAGGCGTCTGATACATGGCCGAGTTCATCTGTCTGTATAGTCCATGAAGACTCATCATCGTCTGATTCATCTTGTCCCTCAACATGACATATTCTGGATCCATTTCATTGCTGGATGGGAATGGAAGAAAGTCTCTGGAGTAGTTGACAAGTTCCACGAGTGCCTGATTCAATCGAGAGTAGATCATTTTGTCTTCGTTGGAGACGACCACTTGAGAAAGACTATTTTGGAGACGATTCGTGATGCACAGAACATTCCATGTCAGCATCGTCCATTCCTCGTAAAAGTCTTGTCCGCGTTGGTGGTTGTTGTTCTGCTTGATCCGGTTGACACGTCCATCGATTTCAGTAAGCAGTTTGCAGATCAAGTTTTTGACCTAGAAATCGAGATTTGAGTAGGGAATTTCAAATCATCAAAGAAGTTATTGACAGCCTTGGCCGAAAATGATCAGCTGATGTACGAGCTATTAAATCTTTCAATATCGCATTTCACCATCAACTTCATAAAAGTATGAAGTTATTTTGAGCATTTCAGTTTAAATTTTATTAGCTTGTTGCCCCACACTACCTACACACTACGATTATTCAACAGGCAACATTCTCAAACCTGCGTCTCTCCGTCTCCCTCACCATCCGCATACAGTGTGCGCTCTCTGCTCTTCTCATCTACATTGCTTCCAGACAATCTACGTCATTAACCAGCACCAAAAACGACGAAGAAAAAATGCTCGCTTACCTTTTGCATCCGCTGCTCCTCACTATCAGGAATCGGTGGATCATAATGCCTTTGCACACCGTGCCACATACAGAACAGATCGTACAGCAACTTTTGGAAAACCTCATTTGGAACCATAATGGCTTTTTCGATGAAGAAGAGGTTGATGAAGTAGACAGATAGAGAGATCCTTTTTGAAGTCTACAAAAGACTGATGATACAACCCAAGATGGATTTTCGGGTCGGCTATTAAAGAAACAGTTCCATGCCAAGAAAATGAACCTTTTAGCTTTGGGAGACGGGAGCTTTTAGGCTGACGCCCGTTTGTGACGGGGGCCGTCGGGGGCAAGTTCTCAACTGGTCGAAAACGATTCGGACTTCGCACAATTTGAGTAACTACCTGCAAAAATAAATATGCGTCAATTAGGAACACAGAGAAGCAGATGTAACAAAAAAAAGTAAGGTAACAAGATGTGGAAATGTGGTACCATTTCGCAGTTGTTGGATGGAAGGTGGAATACCGTAAAACCTTTAGCCTAACTTCAAAGACATTCATCGCGGTTTGCACTAAATTGTTGGAAAAAATGTTGACTAATGAAAGGCAGCTCTTATCCGATAAACACTTCATTAGTGGACAACTTTTCGAAAATCCCAAGAAAGATAAATGCCGTCCGGGTGAAGCAAGGGTTGCAACACTATTACCGATTTCGTGGTCTTAGAAGAAACTATTATGAAAACTTGGGAAACGTAGTTTCAAAAATTCTAATTTTGAAAATTTCCGGATCCACTAGATGGTATTTGCTATGAAATAATAATAGTGACGCCTGTAGAATTGAAGAAGAAGACAAACGCTATTTTTGTGATTCCATTTCCAAAAAGGGGATAGAAATTATCAATAAATGAAGCTATCAAAGAATCTTTGAGCATTGGATAACCCCATCTAAACAAATGACCCGCCGTGCATCTCAAGGTCATCAAGACCATACTAGACAGAGTAATGGATTTGCAACCAAGATAACAGAGTCCACAAATCACATTGCTCGTAAAAAGTGAAGGTGAAATCGTCATCAAGTTTCCGACGGAAAACTCTTCCGAGACTAAACTCTGGACAGGTCATAAGCCTAAAAATGTCGATGCCCGAGGCTTTGATAAAAAAGCAACCATTCAGAAGCATCGAAGAAAATTCAGAAAAACATAGAAGTGTTCTTTGTACTTTAAACCAAGCAACTGTACAGTATATTCTGATACTGCCAACAATTGGATGCAAAAAAGAGCAAAAATTCGATAACGAATGAATAGGAGAAAAGCTTAGTGGGAGAGCAGAAGGTGTTGCGTGTTATTGCGCGAGAACGGGTCGGACCATTTGATCAGGGGAAGAAGGGATGAGGAGACGAAGGCCTGTGCAAAGAAGATGGATGGTGACAGAATAACAATAGGTGAGAGACCACTCTATCTCGATCTGGGAGATGAAGAGAGTCTGGCACTCTGCCAACTTTTTTTTCTGTTTCAATCAATGAAGACAATACACATGTTAGAAAGGAAACAAGATAGAGTGGTCACCGCAGGTGGAGGAGTTTGGGAAAAGATGGAAAACATAAAAAGGATATTTGTGAAATGGTGGCCAGAAGATATATAAGATAAGATGATGAAGATGATGTGGGGAGAGAGACAAGGGCAAGTGTACTAGATGATAGTCACCCGGTCAGCACACGTATCGACAAGCACCAAAATTGGGTTTTGATCAATTCTTATCACGAAGTGTGCGAATTTTCGGAGGAGGAGATGGCAACATTTTGTGTTTGTACCCGGTAATCGATGGCCGGTAGAGCAAAAGAAAGAAAAATGAAGACGGCACAATTTCGAGTTACCATACGATTGCAACGGAGAACCTCGTTTTCAGTAGAGTGTCACAACAGTATCACATGTGGCCAGGCGTATTTTTTGTGAATGGAAAGTTCATCACTAATAATGTGGACGAAAACAATGATCAACCAGAAATCGATGATGGAACAGATGGTGAGACTAAGAATATCAAGGACGTAGAGAAGATCCCCCATATTTGATAAGGCGTTTTTGAAGTCACTATTTACCGTATTTCCTCTAATAGACCAGTATCCCCATTTTCCGCCACTTCGATCCAATTTATCCTGGTTTCTGTAAAGTCAAGAAGTCGCGAACTAACTAAATGTTCAAGCTGTGTTTAGCATTTTGTTCGTTAATGACTTTCTGATATATGTTACAAGAACCGAGATAAGTTCGGGCAAAGGGACGATAAGATGGTGTCGGAATATTAGTGGAAACAGGGAATCCTTGTATCTCTGCTACTGTGGCCTAGAGTACGACATCTCAAATAGCCGACGTAGAAATTGATCCTGTTCCTCTATCAAACTCGTTATCTCCGTGCTCGGGAGATACTGTAAACGGTAAAACCTGTGTTTATGCGGTACCTCCACGTCTAACTTCGACGACATTTATCTCGTTTCGCATTCAGAATTTCCAAAAGCTGCCAACAAGCAAAATGTTGCTCAAGAGAAGATTTACATTTCGTTGAAAAACTTTCTTCAATAAATCAATGCCGAATGAGATAAATATCTTTGAATGGAAAGGTGCCACATGATTTTATGTTTTAGGGTATAACATTTTTGAGAAATTTATATGTGACTGACAATATGGGAATTAACTCAACAAAGCAACCACTGAAAACTCTGAAACTAGAGTTTGTCCAATCTCTTCTAAAGGCAGTTCACAAAAGCAAAAAGTAAGATGGTCGAGTTCTTTCCTCGCCTCGTGTGTCACATGATCAATTCTTCAAGAAATCGCCCTTCGAAACATTTCTCCAATGAGTATGACTTCATTCCCAGTTGAAGAATAGACCCTTCTGAAATCCCTACCGTACGCAGGTGTTTGTCTCCGGAGCATCAAGACAATAATATGTTTATTTGTCACTTCAGATAGAATGTATGTAAATGGCAGTCAGTCAGTCCGTGTATGTGTGTGTGCTGATTACGGTTCAACCGAGACACCGTCCTTTTCTGTATCATTTCTCTCCTGCCTTGCGTACGAGTTGCCATCCATCCTGTCTGCGTCTCCTTGGCCAAATCCAATATTTCCCACACCGTCTCCAAAACGGCCTCTATCAGTGACCCGTCTCGCTGCTGGCCGGTTTGAGTGTTTGACACAAAAAATTGCCATGATAACAATAAATAGCGAGAAGAGCGTGCGGGGTAGCAAGGGGATGGGCGAGTGGAACATAACATTTCTAAATTGTAGTAAATTGTAGTGAATTAGCATGTATTAGATGAAACCGAGAGAGGGGAGCGATTGTATGCAAATGATGTTACTCATACACAGGCACTATTGTCTCATATATTCCGGTTACATCAATCAGTGAGCATCATAGAAACAAAAGCAGAGCACACCCAGTTTTAAATTCCAGTTCTTGTTGACTCATTTAGAGCTCTTCTGAAACTGGAGGAATAGAAAATTTTGTTCCTACCGTAGCCTGGCTTCCCTGTCGAAACCATCGTCTCGAGAACAAAAACAACTCATTTCTAAGGTGTTTTTTCGCTTAGAGACCATTGCAAACACAGTGAGATTTAAAGGACCCTATGCGCTTTTTCAAAACAGTCTCGGAACGAAAGTCAAGTTATGGTAAAAGTTGAATAACCGTCTGTTTTTTTTTGCGCATTTCCTTTCTTGTTTTTGATGTTGACCTCAAAAAAATGTGGAAGTTGGAACATTTCTAATTTTTTGACTCGTTCATTTGGCCAATAAAGCGAGCCTTCAGTATTGCTCACCCCGTACTGTGCTAGAGTTCCGTTCTTTCCATTTGTTTAGTTACCATCTCCAGCTTATTTGGCTGTTTGTGAATGTTTGCTTCGAAGGTGACCTTCTCTACAACATCTGCGTCTCAAAAATGTAAACACACTGTCCACTTCTTTCTCCTTTTTCTGTTACCGTCACTTGCTTTTACCTTTTCTTATTCCTGGTTATCTTATAAGCTCACTCGCTGTTTTTATTTATCACAGATCAGATGGCGAACTCAACTGGAGTGACGAGACGGAGCAAAGGTGGTGAAGGTGTGGAAAAATCGCCGCCCAAGGTGGTAGAAAAGAAGAAGGTAAATACTTGAATGTTTTCATTTCGAAATCACCAAAACTTGATTCTAGAAACATAAACAAACGCAGTCTTCTCTTGGCTATCTCCCACTGCAAATCTTCTTGGGTGCATTCTTCTCTCTATTGGTCGCAGGTCTTCTCACCAATCGCATAATTAATGCTCCGATCAAAGCAGTTGAATTTGAGTAAGTGAGGAATAAAAGAGTCATAGCATGATGTCATTTCAGTCTTGGCGAGAAAATTCCACTTGAAGGAGTTCTCGCTGTGAATTCTCGCCTAAGTAATGCTGAACTTCTACTGGAAGACCAAGTCTACGGTCCCGAATCTCTCGCTTACGACGAGAAGAATGAGAAGCTCTACGCAGGATTCAAAACAGGAATCATCGCCGAAATCAGTCTGGAGGAGGGAAAAGAGAAAATAGTTCATGCAGTTCAATTGGCACAAGGAAACCACGACTGTGATGGCAGCTACAGTAAAATGCATTTATGTGGAAGGCCACTTGGATTGAGGTGAGATACATCGGGTGTCTTTAGTTGTTCCCTTTGTTCTTCGGGTTGATTAGATAAGATATGCAAATTGGATTCGTCATTAGACCAATAAACCGAAACAATAAAAGATAAAAGAAAAAATTCATGACGATATTAATAGGGCTGTAACCCGGTTGGTTGAGAAGTGGGTAATTCATTGAATAACAAAAGAAACTTTGCAGACTGAGCGACGTTGGAGAGCTGATCATTGCCGATGCTTATCTGGGATTATTCGCCATCAACTGGGCCGAAGAAAAAGTAGTGAAGATTCTCGGTGCTGGAGAACTTCCAACCAACGATGATAATGCGCCACCAATCAAATATGTGAATGATTTGGATGTACTTCCTGATGGACGGATAATTTTCACTGAATCTTCAACCAAGTTTGATGATCGGGACTGCATCCTGGATCTGTTCGAACATCGACCAAACGGACGAATTCTTGTTTATGATCCAAGAAAGAAGAATTTGAGAGTATTGAAGGACGGTCTGTATTTCCCGAACGGAGTTCAGTTGAGCATCGAGAAAGGCGCCGCTAAAAATTCACCATGGAGAGTGTTCTACAGTGAAATGGGAATGATCAGAGTGATGCAAATCTGGGTGCCACAGGATCACTATTCAACTGCTCCAGTTAAAACTGCTCCACTGATTGAGAACCTTCCCGGATACCCCGACAACATTCGCCTCACCAAATCAGGACACCTCCTCGTTCCCATTCCAACTCAACGATCTGAAGAGGATCGGTTCCTGGAGCAAAATCCATCGGTTCGCGAATTCATCACGAAAATCTTGAGTAACAAAGCACTTGCATGGGTGGGTAGCTATGTATCTGATGCAGAAGGACTCGTGCTCAAAGTCAATATTGAAACGGGTCAAATCGTTGAATCTTATCACGACCACTCTGGCAAGGTTGAATCCGTCTCAGTGGCTATTGATGATGGAAAAGGACGAATGCTATTAGGAAGTGATGTGAATTATTACATTGCTCGAGCAAAACTTTAACTTCTTCTCAAATATTTATATTCAAGATCTCTTTCTTTTTACTTTGACATGAAAATAAATACTATGATATTAAATATTAAACAGGCCCGAATATCTTGCTATACTCGTACTCCAGGTTCTTCCTATCGAATCCATGCACAGCGATGACGCCGTCACCCCATTCTTTGGGAGTTATTTGGCGATTCCAGAAAACGAAATTCTCATTGTGGCTAGTTGGAACACCGACGGTCTTGGCTAAAATCCCAGTGAAAACATCATCGAAAGGAAACATTTTGAGCGTGCGCATTGTGTCTTGAAACCGCGAAACAGTATGTGACGTTAGGAAAACAGCACCCGCGGATACATACGGGGGATATTTTGAATATGGATATTCCTCCAATGAAATCTGAAAGGAAGATAACTAAATCATAACTTTAGCTTGAACTCACACTGTGTTTGTGAAGCTTGAGTCTGAATGGAGATGTGTCGAACACGAAACCTTCATAGACTAAATCACTTTTCTTTTTTGTTTTAGCAAACTGGATTAAGTTCGGAATATGAACTATGTAGTCGTCATCTACCAGAAAAGTGAAATCTGGCGAAGGACAATCATTTGGATTTACTGCATAATCCAGAGCTGCGAATAGCTGAAAGCAACCATTGATCAAAGTAGGTGTTTGGACAGTTTTCAAACCTTGAATGTATTGTTTCTGTAGGAGTCGATGGCGGAAATTGAGAGAATATCCTTGTTTTTCTCGTATTCTTCATCGATTCTTCTTGTTATCTCTGAGTTCTCAACTCTTCCGACGAGAAACACTGGCATCACTTCCACACCTTTCTCATTTCGATAGGATCCCCACGTACGTCTGACTGAATCACGCATCTGGATTGACGAAATTACACTTTCCGATAATGCAATTAACGAACCTCTCTGTTCTTCGCACTTGATTTTATGATAATCATCAATTTAAGGCCGTATTTGCTTATCCGGCATTCTGGAAACCGTATGAATCTGAGCAATTCATAGTTTTGTTCTCGTGGCCAACGGAATTCGTTGTAATCTTCCTTCAAAATTTGACAGTTTTCAACATGATATAGGAATAAGAACCTCTCTAGCTTTGTCTAATACTCCAAGAATCCAGAGAAGAGAAACAGAGAGCGCAAAAACTAGTAGCTTTTTTGTTGCTGTCAACTCGTGGCACGATCTGCAAATTTCGAAAGTATTTATCAATTACTATCCTCATTCTCAAGACCTTTTAACCCGTCTGATCCATGAATTCATGTGTTTTCCGCTGAAAATTCTTTATTAAAATGCATTGCAACTGCCAGCGCGTAGCATTGTGGGTGTTGGACGCAAACACTTCAATGCGGACTTGGCGCTAAAATTGACGACCTCAACTTTGGATTTGTCTTTTGCACTTTTTTTCTCATTTGTACCTTCTTCTAATACGTTTTTCCTTCATCTCTATTTTTCAAAATATTTTCTTATAGATCTCTATTTCAAGGTTCCAGAAAATAATTCCTTTTCTTTTAAGTCCCATCTCCATTCAGATTCCCGTCTTACTTCTCTGGCAAATTCGTTTTAAATCTTATCGCGATGATTTGAGGAAGATTTAAGGTGTTATAAGATCTGAAATTCGTCTTGTAAGATTTGAAATTCTTCTAATAAGATTTGAAGACTTCAATAAGATTTCAATACTTTCTCATAAGATCTGAATGTTTTCTGATAAGATTTGAAAAATTGACTTCTTATAAGATCTGAATATCAAGATTTCGATAAGATTTCAATTTTAAATTTCAAATCTTATCGAAATCTTGATATTCAGATTTTATAAGAAGTTAATTTTTCAAATCTTATCAGAAAATATTCAGATCTTATGAGAAAGTATTGAAACCTTATTGAAATCTTCAAATCTTATTAGAAGATTTTCAAATCTTACAAGACGAATTTCAGATCTTATAACACCTTAAATCTTCCTCAAATCATCGCGATAAGATTTAAAACGAATTTGCCAGAGTTATTAGGCAGCTCCTTAATGCTCAATTAATGTGAAGAACACTTCGAATTTTCAATGTCAGCAATTTTACTCGTTTCGAATGTATTCCATCTTTGCATCTCGTAATATGTTCGAAACATTTCGCATTTGTCTCTACTACTTCGGGTGCCTGTTATTACGGTTATTTGTTTTTAGTATAAATAGGATTGATTATTGATTTTTTCAGCTTGTTACGCAATGTCCTCTGACGAAAGTGATGTAGCCTCGAACAAAGAAGAAGACACTGTGAGTAATTCTGTATAATTTTTTCTAGTTTTCATTCTGCAGACATTGAGCGATGACGACAACTCTGATGTGGAAATTAGAAGCTCCAAGAAGGATCGCAAGCGCAAAATTGCATCTGACAGCGAGGTAAGTGGATAATGTAAGTCGGAAATCTATGAGTTTAATGTTTTAGAAAAGTGATTCGGAGAATGAAGACGAAGAGGAAGACGAGGATGACGACGAAGGTGAACGTGTGTCGAGCAAGAAAAAGAACAAGAAAAGAAAGAAGAAGGCTCCATCTGGACGAGACTTCTTGGCTTGGGATGTTGAGGTCGACGACGAAGACGAAGACGATGATGCCGACTATGACGATGAGGACGATTCAAGAATGAATGCAATGAACGAAAGAGAAGAAGCGGAGCGAGCGATGAAGGAGATGGAGATGAACCAAAGAAATCGGGATCGCTACAAGTTCCAGAACATGTCAGAAGATGAAGTTCAAAAGTACTTCGAGAATAAGTACAAGGCAGATAAGAACAGCGGAGATTATGACGACGAGGATTCAGCAATGGACGACATCTCTAAAAATTCTCATCTCCCTTCCACGAAAGATCCGAATTTATGGATAGTCAAGTGTCGCCAGGGAGAAGAGAAACTTGTTGCGATGCATCTGATGCGCAAATGTCTTGCTGTTGAGCATACCAACGAGGTAATTTCTATGAGTTTATGCTAACGCTAATCTCTCTCTCTCTCTTTTAGCCATTTCAAATCAAATCAGTTGTCGTCAAGGAAGGTCTCAGAGGAATGATATACATTGAAGCCTTCAAGCAATCTCATGTCATGTCAGCTATTGATGGTT
Organism: Caenorhabditis sp. 40 LS-2015; assembly: GCA_900536305.3. NCBI lineage: Eukaryota > Metazoa > Nematoda > Chromadorea > Rhabditida > Rhabditidae > Caenorhabditis > Caenorhabditis tribulationis. Next base: position 45,330 of record LR545074.1, on the reverse strand, counting down.
TCTCTGCTCTCAACCAGTTCAACATCACAATGGTCCCAATCAAAGATATGGTGGATGTCTTAAGAGTGGTCAAAGACATTCCTCAGTTGAAACTTGGCTCATACGTTCGTCTGAAGAGGACCATGTACAAGGATGATCTGGCAGTGGTGGACTTGGTTGATATCGCACAGAATCGCGTCAACTTGAAGTTGATTCCTCGTGTTGACTATCAAAGACGACGTGGAGCAATGCGTAATGATGCTGATAAGAATTATAAACTCAAACGACGCCCAATGCCAAAACTGTTCGATCAAGATGCTATTAAAGAAGTCGGAGGAGAGATCGTGACGGATGGAGACTTCATCATGTTTGAAGGAAACCACTATCGTCGTGGTTTTCTATACAAGTATTTCCCAATCAACGCAGTGCAAGCTGACGGGGTTAAGCCGACACTCGGAGAGCTCGAAAAGTTCCAAGAGTCTAGCGATGACTTGAAAAGAGAGTGTAGGTTTTTTTTCGATACGATTCTTACAAGTATAATCATTTTTTGCAGTGGAAAGCACGTCTTTGAAAGACACTGAAAACCCATTTGTGCCCGGCGACATAGTGGAAGTGAAGGCGGGAGAGTTGGTCAATTTGCGTGGTAAAGTGATGACGGTGGATGGAACGAAAGTGGTCATGATGCCCGATCAGGAAGATCTCAAAGAAGCCATCACATTGAATGCTTCTGAATTGAGAAAGTACTTCAAAGAGGGAGATCACGCCAAAGTAATCAGTGGACGTTATGAGGGACAAACTGGGTTAATCGTCCGTGTCAAAGACAACATTGCCTTTGTGCTGGCTGATCTGGGAATGGAGGAGCTGAAAGTTCGTGTCAGAGATCTTCAACTTTGCGCTGATGTCACGACTGGCGTTGACTCTCTCGGACAATTCCAATATCATGATCTTGTGCAGCTTGACCACACTGGAACTGTCGGAGTTATTATTCGTTTGGAGAAAGAACATGTGGAAGTCCTCAATATGCATGGAGTGGTAAACCGAATCAAGCCTCAAGCCATCATCTCCAAAAAAGATGTCAGATTCGCGAAGGTTCTGGACAGTCAGAACAACTCCGTGGAGGCGAAGGATATCGTGCGAGTGATCAGTGGTTTCAATCACAAAGAGAATGAAACAGAAGATGATCCAGTCGGTGAAGTTCTCTACGCATTCCGAGGAACTGTTTTCATATACGCTCGCAAAGTCTCGAAGAACGGAGGAGTTTTGGTTTGTAAACCCAAACAACTGCTTCTTCAAGGTGCTAAGAAAACTAGTAGCGCGCCGATGGTCGCTCGAATGGCATCGCCTAATCCCATGGCCTCTCCAAGACATTCTGGTGGAATGACACCCAGTTCGAATGATGGAATGTCGAGTCGAGGAAGCACCGGAGGTCAGACACCGAGAGGAAACCAAAACCGTCACTTCGGAACTGCTAACCAACAAAAAGTTCGACGTGATTTGACCATTATCGGAAAGAACGTTCGCATCACAAAGGGACCCATGAAAGGACTTTTCGGCATCGTTCGAGATGCCACAGAAGACACTGTTCGTGTAGAATTGCACACTCAGTGCAGAACTATTTCTGTCGATCGTGCTCGTGTGATGGTTGTGGGAGACACCGGAATTACTAGTTCAAGTGGAGGAAGTTCGTTCTACAACAATGCCAAGACTCCGATGCGTGATTCAAGCAAGACACCCATGTACGGCTCGAAGACTCCGATGTACGGAGCTCAAACTCCGATGTATGGTGCAATGACTCCACACGCAGGAGACCGTACTCCTCATTACGGTGCAATGACTCCAGCTTACGACGGTGGAAGAACTCCAGCCTATGGAGATGGTGGGCGTACTCCTGCGTACGGTAGCAAAACACCAGCCTACGGCGATCTTGATGATCACAGTTCATCTCGTACTCCAGCATACGGACACGAAAGCGGAAGAACTCCAGCCTATGGCAGTGACAGCTCAAGAACTCCCGCTTATGGAAATGAAAGTGGCAGAACTCCGGCATACGGTAGTGATAACTCAAGAACTCCGGCGTACGGCAGTGATAGCTCAAGAACGACAGCTCACGGTAATGACAGTTCACGGACTCCAGCATACGGATCTATGGATAGTAACAAAACTCCAGCTTATGGAGAGGATGCTTCAAGTCATTCGTCGAAAACACCAAGTTACGATTCTGGCAAGACACCAGCATACGGAGCTGAATACGAAACTCGTGAGTTGATTTTTTGTCAATATCTGTGAGTCTATTTCTGTTTTCAGCGATGAGTCCATCGTACGAGCCAGATGCGCCGGACCCATACAACAATGCACCCGCAAGAACTCCCGGATTCAGCTCGCGGACTCCGGGATACGAGGTGTACGGTACAGGAAGTCCATCGTATGATCCTGAACCGAAAGTAGAAGAGGATGACCTTGGGGATACATCTTCACCAAAATATGACTCTCCTCCCCACTCATATTCTGTTCCAACTCCGGGAGTAATGATGAATCCAGCAACACCAGGAGCATATCACGTCGATACTCCAGGCACTTTTGCTCCACCAATGACTCCAGGAGGTGGAAACGTCTATGACTTCCCAACGAATTCGCCTTATGTTCCTGGGTATGAAGGAAATGGCATGGGAGTAATCGAGCAAATTCGTAAGTTTCTTGAAATACTGAATAAAAAGATCAGCATATAATTCTTTCAGCTGAGCATTTCTTGGCTCAAGGACATTGGGTAATGGCGAATCTCTATGTGATTATCAAAGAGCATGAGCCCAGATACAACGATCGTGAAGCAATCGTTCAAAGTGTCTCCGACGGAAAAGTTGAAATCTATATTCCCGATCTCAAGTGCAATTTGGAAGTAGATTTTGATCAGATCGCTCCAACAAGGCCACACCGTGGAGAGTGTGTAAGTCACGGAACCAGAATAATAATTTGCATCAAGAGAATAGTGAAACATTCCTCATTTTCCAGGCTCGCGTCATTTTCGGAGAAGAAGGAGGACATAGTGGCCAAGTCGTCTCGGTGGACCGGTGTGATGCTGTCATCCGGTCGCTCACGGATATGTCAGATATGCGGAGCATCAACATTGGAAACTGCTGCAAGATGCATAGCGTTTAAAAATGAATCCCGTGTTTACAATAATTTATTCTATACATCTGTTTTCCCGTACTTCGCTTCTTCTGTTCATTCGCCTTATAAATAGTCGACGTCATGTTGCTACTTTTAAGTTGTCGGTTCCGAAATTCTACATTTTTAATCAATGACTTTTTTATTCGTTCATACCTGTTTTTAACAAAGATCCTTCTTTAGTTTGACCTCTAACAAACAATATTTTCAACGGCACATAACTTTCTGAGTAAAGAGATCAAAAGCAATAATGAGGTATTAAAAGCATGAGGTGGAGATCACGCAGAAGGGTTATGATTGGCGAGATCAAAGTTCTGAATGAGAAGATTCACTCTTCGTACAATATCGCGTCCGTCTTTGTTGAAGACTTCATGAAACTGCCAGTCGTCTTCTTCTGGCATTCTTCCGCGCAGACGAATCATGAATTCCGATTTTCGAGGCAAAGTGTAAAGAGCAGTCGAGACTGTGGCTCTGATTGGCCAAGAGTGGAATTGGGATAGATGTTTCTCGTATGAAGCCCGAGCGACTGTGGAGACTCTTTCTGTGTCGTCTTTAGAAATGAACACTCCATCCAACATGTCGATCACGAATTCTAGAGCTCTGCAAAGAAATTTCATCTCTTCTGAAAATCCGTTCCCAACTACCTGTTGAGCACCATCAAATGACCTGTCCCACTTCGATTCGGCTTCAAATTGCGGATAGTTCCCGCTTCTGATTCCTTTGTTGCCATTGTCAGAATAGATCTGTGAGCTTCATAATTTTCAAGAGCAGTTAACTCGAGGATTACCCATAAGATTCCGGATCATTGGATCTCATTTCTCCTAGCTTCTCCAATTTTTTCATGACATCCTTGACAACAAAATTGAAGATGGTGCCCCACGAACCCATCACACTGAAATTGCTGCATACTTTCCGAACGCAAACCTGACAACTCACTTGCAGACATGCTCCCAGAAGAGTAGGTACTGTTCCAGATCGACATTGTCGTTGTCCATCAGAGATTTCCCGATGGTTCTCATGATTTGATACGTCTCCGGTTCGGCGTCTTCAGTTTCTGTCATTGCTGACATTGTGCTAAAAGTTGACTTTTGCAAATTTGAAAGAGACGGAGATATTAAAACAACAGACAGGAAATGCACTGTTTGGAGCACCGGAAAAAAAAACGAAGAACAAACAAATTCTTGACGCGCTTTTTCATGTTTCGACACAGAATGATTCAATGCATTTTTGTTTCGCTGCGGGTTCAGCAGATCAATTTTAAAGGCTGCCGCCAACAGAAGGTATTTGTGAGAGAGAGAGAGAGAGAGGGAGTCTGGAAAAACGAATTCGCTTCCAGATTATCGTTGGCTTGATGATGGGCTCCATATCAGTCTTGGGTAAAAACTTTCCACGTCAGTTTCTAACAGTGGTAGATCAAAAATCGAATTTTTCCCTTTGAGTCAAATTTGCTCTGCCGGTGCGAAAAAAGCGCGCTCAACAAAATTGAGATAGAGCGCGTCGCCAACACTTGTGGAACGCTAATAGCTATTATAATATTCTATAGCTCTATTTTGAAAACCTTAGTGAAGGACTTATTCATCGAGAAACTCCATTCCCATCGTCATCTCTTCTCCTCATCTGCATAACTTCGAATTTCGAAAAACCGGTGCCACGACGATCAACCCTTCTCCCTTCTTCCAACAATGACTCATCTCTTTCTCTTTCCGATCGCAGCTGTCCCTTTTCCTCCGCCTTTTTGTCCAACGATCAGTGCCCGTATCTACGTCTCTCATTCTTCTCACCCTCCCACGTTCGTTTCATTGTCACTTTCAAACTTCGATTCTCACAATAGTGACAATTCATCATCACTTGTCACTTGTTTCAGCCATGTACGTTACTAACCCTTTTCATATTCTACTGTATGTATGCATAATAGGAATCGCTAACTCGCATCTTCCTTCGGACTACGGTATGTTCTTGTCGGAAGATTTCTCAAATGTGAAAATTCTGAATTCAGGAGGGAAACCCTCGGAATCAACATCGATTGAAGAGACAAATTGGGTCGACGAGAAAGAAATTCGCGAGCGTCTGTCCGCTATTGCCGAAGAGAAGTTCTCACATCACTATCACGACCAGCAGGTATGCAATAGTCTGTCATAAAAAGAAACAATGTTTTACACTTTGTAAAACGGTCCTAAAAACAAGTCACTGAATACCTACAATACGACATTCCAATTAAAATCGGTTCACCGTCTTGATCATTGTTTGAAATTTGAATTAAAAGTTAGGTCAACCGGAAAAATGAACAAAGAGGAATCAAAAAGTCTACTGAAACATAACACTTGCAGCAGGTTCAAAATATGACGGAACCGAAGAAAAGCAGTTCAGTTACCAGGTCAGCTGTCGAGAAAAGACGTGCGAAGAGAGACGGAGGAATTGTGTCAGGACCTGTGGCGACGGCTTTGGTTACTGGAATGATAGGTAGGTTGTTTCTGACTCACACTGGAATTGTGTTAGTCAGAAAATGTGCCGGCATCCACTTCAAACATTAGCTCGCCAGTTCATGACTCATTGTTTTCAGGAATGACAGCGAAAACAGTGGCAGAATTGACAAGTTTCAACCCACGTCTATCAGAAGGCGGGTGTGAATGGTTCGGCACTGCACCACTCTGCAATTTCCCATGTCCTTCTGACTACGATTACATTCGTGCCAACAACGGAAGATGCTCATCGTGGTGGCTCTCCGGATTCTGCTCTCCGGATCCTAGTTTCGGGAAACCGTGCTCTACGATTCTTGGAGACTACTTCAGCAAACGATTCTGCTGTAAATCAGATCCGATGGAGTGTACGTGGTCTGGAAGATGGATGGGGGCAAACACGGCTCATAATATCTACTGTAGATATGACAATATTGGAAAGTGTGGCTCCATTGATTGCTCCATCAATCATTTCAATTTGAAGGTAAGGGTTAGATTTTCAATGTTTCGATTCATGGTAGAACTCTTCAGGCTCAAAACTCATCTGAAATTACTGGAGACCGTTGTGATCGCCTGGAACTTTTCGGACTTCGGGGAAAGGCAACATGTGGTTATATTGCATGGTTTAATGAAGAAGGACATATTGTCAATTCATGGTATAAGACTAGGTAAACAATTGGTCCTTCTCCACTCCTTATTAATATTTCTGTTCTCCTCAATTTCTATGTTTCTCTCGATCTCTCTGTTCGCACTCATGTATCCTTTTATCCCTTCTTGCAGGCGGTGAATAGCACAAAACTCAAACCGGATGAAATTCAATTAATTACACATCTCGAAACTTGCTTGCCATTCTTCTTGTCTATTGTAGATCGATTCAATTTTGTACATTTTACGGGTTTGCTTTTTTTTTGGTTTATTCGATTGTTAAATATTAAAATAAATTTCTATGCACATCCTGAAATGAAAAATGTTTTTGGTCAAAGTGCTTTCACATATGGAAAATCGGACTACAAATGGATTGAATGTGAGCAAAAAATCGGTTTACTCGCCAATGATTCGTCAAATTCGATTTTCCACTAACGTTTCCCAGAATGATTAGTCCAAGTGGGTGGAGGAAAAGTTTTGCTCATTTTTCGGGAGGATTCTTTTCAATTATTAATCTATCTCGTTTGGTGTGAATTATTCAGGGATTCGTGAGTATTATGAGTACGTGATCTTCAAATGTAATCTTCTGCCAAACATCTTGGATCTTCTTCGAAATTGATCTTCTTCGATTAAAAAAGAGTGTTTTGATAGTTTTCACTTTGGAACCTGAATCTGTGAAGAGGAGAAGAAGTTCAAGTTAATAATGGTTCCAGGAGTCTTTCCTAGTGAGATAGTGAAATTCCCATTCTAATGCTCTGAATCGACCGTTCAATTGTCGGAATCATCCTCAAATCCATCACGTAATCTTGTGACAACAGAACTGGGTATTCATAGACTAATCACCTGCATCTCTCGATGTTTTCAACTTGGTAATCCACCTGCTCTAGCCAATTTCCCTAATCCCATCCAACTTGGTCCTCGCCTACTCTCGCTCATTGGTTCTTGATTATTCTGATTCCGAAAAAAGATCTTCGAATATCTTTTCATATCTTGGGGTTTTCAATTTTCAGCCGAAAAACACTTATTCTCCTTTTCGAATTTCAAATGAACTCTATCGCCGCAACAGACTTCGCCATCTCGTCTAAACATATTTCGGTTTCTGTAACAGTTGTCAAAAAGTGATTGACTGAAAATCTGTTGCTCACGCTGCCATGAACATATTGTTGATTCACCTCTTTTAATACCTGTCACAGAAAACAAGAAACAAGAGTTTGGTGATGAGCGTGCTTCCATTTCACTATTTACCGTTTAATTTTTTAGCGTAAAGGATGGCCTACTCCAAAACTTCCGTTCTCTTATGGGGCTGCAGAACGTCAGTCCTCTAGGTTTACAGTTCATCCGTTTTAAGAAAAGAAACCACCATATACCAGGATTGAAAATTTCTGAATAGTGTTATCTTCAGTTTTTGCAGAAACAATGCAAAAATTGAATTCCCTGATCCCCACACAAAGATGAAGTTTTCATTCAAGCAGAAAACTTGAAAACAAGATCGTTTTTGATAGCTTACATTGATGATTAAGCGTCATGTTTATTCCTGGAAAAAAACACAACGAGAAATTTCCATTCTAATGCTCAGAATCATTGAACAATTTGAAACTAATAGATTGAATTAGAAACTACACAATAGTCACCAAATCCCTCATCCCACTAATCTGCACATTAGTTGGTCAAATTTTCGATGATAGTCGGGATAATTAGAAGAGACAGGTGCAATTTCCAAACTATTTTTTGTTTCAGAAGAGAAGGAAGAATCCTGACTTTTCTGGATGTGCTCTCTTCCACTCTTTCCCAGTTCGAACCCCAACTGACAATTCGCTTTGTTTTCATAGAGGGAACAATTTTGAAAATTGGTTCGACACACACATACAAACAAAAAAGAGACAAACCAAAACAGCAGCGTAATTCCATTCTTGAAGCTTGATGTCGGGGCAGAGCAGAAAACATTACATGGGGGTTGAATGTGGGGGCTGGAAATTGATTAACTCGTAGCTCCAGACAGTAGTATTGAGCGAAATCTCAAGAGCTTTCACTCTTCTTCATATTCTTTTTTATTACTATTCGCTCTCTTGGAACCACCTCTCAATTTGCATTTCTCCCTCTTCATTTTCTCTACTTTTTTTGAAAAGGAAGGAAAAACAAATCGCACTAAAAACATGCTCATCTCGTTCTCCTTCCGTTCTTCTTATTCTACCAATGGTGATCTAGACTTAGGTTAGAATAGGAAAATAGTTCCTTATTCGGAATTTCCAAAGAGAAGACCGAGAGTAACATAGATCCTTCTGTATAGAGTTCTGCATTGATCCTTCCCAGGATCATTGTTCTCTTTTTCTTCATCTGAGAGATCAGACTCCATAATACACCAACTCATGACACAATCAGGAACACACTCCCAGAAATAGGTTTGAATCTAAGGCTACTTATTTTTCCACAAAAAGTGAGTAATTCGAAGCCATCTGATATTCACAGACAGACACTACACGTATTTGTTTGGTTGACTGAATACTCAAACTGACCAAGTTTTCGAGCAAGGTTTGCTGGTTGAGTTCATCCAAACCTTTGAAGAGCAACTTTTCTCCTGAAGCTTTGAATAGAATCTTGTAGACCTCATATATTATCCACTTTCTCTTTTTTTTTTGTGAAAGAACAATCTAGATCACGGAATTTGAACCAACGATTTTACCCTTACCACATAAACAAGATGCTTTCATTACTTCTGTGTTTCAAAATTCGGGAAAAACTCCCCTGGTGCCCTTTCGGAAGACTTCCTTAACTTTCAAAATACAGAGTTCTGAAATTGAATCCGACCAGTGGCCAAAAATATGGCCACCTTTGAGCAGTTGAGAAAGTATGTTCCAATTACCCGATTTTTCTGAAAATTTGTGGCCGAGTCGAGCAGGTTCGGATATTCATTTTAATAGTTTCCAACTTTTTTTGAAAGTCACAATCAACTTTGTCATGCCGCGCTAAAAATCATGGGCTCAAAAAATACGAAATTTGCACTAAAATGAGCCGAATGTCGATGTCGCGTAACCAAACATAATTGACTTGATTGTGATTTTCGAAAAAAGTTGTCACTACAGAAACGAAAACCAAAAGTTGCTCAAAAGAAGCAGCACTTGGTTTCAACCACTCCGTTGACCAATTAGCTCTGAAAATCATCATCGTTCATACCACTTGGCTAGACATGCACGCGTACATTGCTCCCTAGGTAGAATAGAGTTCCTCGCAAAAGATAATTTAAATCTGAATCGCTTCTTTTCCAGAAAACGGTTGTTCATTAGACGCTCCCAGAGCCAATTAGTGTTATGCGTCGTCGAATTTCAATGGCTCCTCCTGACGACTCACACCACCAGAATCCAGCATTTCATTCATTCATCTTTCCGCTCTCATCCCGATTCTTCTTTTTCTGCTTTTGCTTCGTTGCTTCTTCTTCTTCTTCTTCTCGCGTCATTCTAAGGAGCGTCTGACCTGGATCTAAATAGAGAAAGAAAATGAAGACACAAATTTTCTGGAAATTAAGTAAGACGGGAGGAGGGAGCGTCTATTTTTACCTGCTTTCAGTTGAATTCTTCATATTTTTATGCGTCTGATGTAGAGCTCCATATTGAAACGGGGTGCTCATGAGTTGTTATTCACACTGATAAGAATTTTGGCGTTTCCAAAAATAAACCTTCTCAGACAGATCAAACGAGTTCGCTCGACCGTGGAAAATGACTTCGAAGAATTTCCCACATCAATACAAGTTCTTATGATATACATCTGAATACAAACTAATCTAAAAGTAAACAAGCCTCTTCCACTTGTTTCGGACTATGTACGCTTTCATATTTTATTCACCACGTAGAGCATAAATCTCATCACTTTCGTTTTCTCCTCCTCCAAGTTCTTCGCTCCTCCTAGACCCAGAGAGACATCTCATTAATTTTCGGTGTCCTAAAATCTAAAGTCAGACCGAGAGGTGCGACGAAGAAAAAATGCATCAGTCTATAAAGATTTTGGTGCAAAGAGATCATCCCGAAGTGACATCGTATTTAGTTTGGAACAGATCAAAGATAATCTTTTCATTTCAAAGGATTCGAATTTTTGGATCTTGGAAAACAAACGTCTACTAGACTCGATTGTTGTCAGTTAAGAGGTGATGACCGTGATTGGAGTATGATCATTTGCGGATCAGGAAGTAAAACTAAGGAACGAAGAATAGTAGTTTCTGGCTAGGCAAAACAATCCTAGAGCGGCCAGATATTTTTGGGCAGACAACTCTTTTTTTTTCTGTTTGTTCAGTTTCAAGTATCCCGTTATTCTCGGGAACTTCTCGGCCTGACTACCTTTACAACATGTATAGATTCCCAACCATAAAGATTCCTTTGAGATGATCCTGGCTAATGTTCGGCTATAGTGTTGCATCCGGCTGACCAGTGTCTTTGAACTGGTGATGAGAGTGTTCCGAAAATTTTTGCGATGACACTTTTCGATCCGATAGACGTTAGAACGTTTTATGGTAGAGGCCAAACATTTGCGACTTGTTTAGGCCATTACATTGAAACTGTACTTCCTTGAAACTTCATTTCAAGTGCTGGACGAGGAATGACAATTCGTTCAAAAAATTAGTATTCCTGACATGAAAAAGTAAATAAATTCTGTTCAATTAGTTTTCGACTCGCAAGGATTATCATCATGCCTCATTTCTTCCAAACTATTTTTTTTCTTTTGCTTCATTTTTCCTCAGTTTCGTTTTTCTTATTTTTCGTTGCATAGAGTGGGCGATGAAATTGAGAAGAGAACTTCATATACGTCTTCATCAATAAATTGGAAAACCTGAAGACCAAAGTTTTCATTTTTAGGAGCATGATTGGTTTTCCATGGAGCATTCGGAATCCAAAATTTCATTCCGGTCATTTGACTTTTTTTTTGTCCAAACAAGGTTCGAATGATTAATTCATCCTCCGACCCGATTCCAGCCTAGATTCGAGACCAAGAGTCATTCCTTCTCTATATTTAAAATCTAAACAAATTCATCTTCTCTCTCCCTCTTCTTGAGCCGCCCATCCGTCAAATCTTTTGCATCCTCTCCGTATTATAGTCACAGTTATTTTTGAGGAGGATCGAACTACTCGAATTCTCGCACGTATGCAGCCGGAAATTGACTTTTGGTTTTGCCAAATGCAAGGAAAAAACTTTGCGCAACTTTTTGGAAATGTATCTAAAGCATATGTGATCTTCAAAACAATGACAGAGGGCGGAGTCTCTTTGAAATACGACTTTTGAGTTTTGTTTCTTTCAAATACTGAACTTCTCTCCTATTCCGAATTCAAAATTCAGAGTAGGAGTACTTCTGAATAGAAATTTTTTGACACTTTGAGATCTTTCTTCCGTGTTTGAGCAGCACCCAAAAATTGAATACGTGTTCTCTGACTCGGGAATTCGTCAGTAATCAAATCAAGGCTGACTTTTTCTCGGTTCTCTCAGGCCCAGGCCAGACGAACAATCAATTAATATGTCTGGTTTGATACATTCTCAACCATTTGAGTCTAAGCTCCGCCCCTTTTCCCAATCCACTGGTGCCTGACTCACTCGGAACCCAATTTCTCGCCTATTTACCGATTGATTACTCGTTGTTATTTCCCCATTTTTTCAAATATCAAAGTCAATCGGCTCTCCCTTCGCACTCATTCTACGTCGACACACTCTGACATAATCATTATTCTCTTCTTTAAATAACATCTCCGATCCACACGTGTTTCTCAATTCTGTCCGTTTCTGACTTTATCCGTTTCCGGTGCTCACATCCCCTATCTTTCAGAATGACCTACGAGGAAGATGATGATCTGAATTCAACACTTATCCCATATCCGTACATTGCTATCCCTCCACCGACACAACAACCATCGAGTGAGTCGTTTTGCAAAATATAAAAGTTAGCAGAGCGATGAAAGGGAGATTCTTCTTTGGAATCTTTCCAATTACGTAGTTAGACCTTTCAAAAACAAATTGTTTTTCAAATTATGAATTCATTAATAGGGTGTGTATTGCTCTATGCAAAAGTGTGAACTGGAAAAAAAAGTGATTCTCTGAGAAGATGAGATTCACACTCAAGGTTACGGTGGCTTTCGGAGAAAGGGTGAATGTCAAAATGAACGAAAATTTTGGAGATTTTCCAAGTTTCGACCCTTCTGTTTTCGAGAATTCCTTCCGATTGCACTCTTCTGCTCAATATTTTCTAGTAGAATTTAGACACGATCAAATATTCTGAAGACGTGACTAGTTCAAAGTCTAGCCGTCTTTCAATTATCCTGAATTGAGCACCCACTCATAACAACTTCATCTTGGTCACAAAACTCTTCTGATCTTATTATTCATACGGTGCAAAGTATCCTCCTCATACACCTTGTCTGAATCGAATTTCTGAGAATGGAAAACTTCGTTTTTCAATACATTTTCTTTCAATCAACATTCAATTGTGCTCATTCTGCAATACGATGGGAGGACCTTTTGTCATCATTTCTCCTTGGAGTCTAAAGTCGAGAATCAGGAAGAAGGGACGTAACACGAATATTGAGTTCGAAGATTATTGAAAAAAAGAAATTTATATCATCGAAAAAGAGGATTACACAAAAAAGCGGCTCAGGATAGATTTGAAAAATATACCCTATTTGAGGAGGATCTGGTCACTTCCTACCGTAAAACCTGTAATAGTATGACTTCTCTCTCGCTTCATTTCTGAGACATTTATCTCGGCTGGCATCAAGCAATTCAAAACGCTGTCAACTAATTTAATGTTGATCATAATAAAAGCTACACTTTATTGGTCAAAAGGTTTCGAAATTCCTAATGTGAATCGAGGGAACCACGGTTAAATGTTTTAAGGTTTCGTTCGGAAAAATCCGAATCGGTATTCCATTTTCAAGGCCTATCTTACTGAGAAAAAAATGTGGTTCCTAAAACTAGTATTTCGGACAAATAATACTTTGACGTTGACTCCAATCTAGAGACAATCTGACCCAATGCATCTCTTTACGAGTCAGAGGATTATCGAGATAACAGATTTTGAAGAGATCTTTGAAATTCGCATTCCAAACGTTGGAATACAAAGTGTGTCGCCTTTCCTTACAAAGAGTATGTGACGATGATTATGATCCGAGGTGAAGACAACGTCACAATTGAAAAAATAGTCCGAAATAAATTTGAATGAAAATTGAGCTATTTCAGACATCGAACTGTTTCTATCCCTCCTTCATTTGGTTTGTCTAACTTCGATTCTGTGTGGGAATGTTTCTCAACTCGTCCTCCAACTATACACCAGAAGACTTCGCGATCCAACTCATGTTCAGCAGTTTCTTGCCTTCTTCTTCATTACCAACGCTTTTGTTTCTCTCGGGACTCCATGGATGATTGTTGAGACACTGGTCCGTCACTGGACTTTTGGCCCCAACGCCTGCAGAGCTTATCAGGCAACTGCTCAAGTTGGCAGAACTATTCTGCCGTATATCATTGTAGCACTCTTTGTAATCACGGTAAGGAATAAAAAGTTACAAAAACCTTTCAATATTTTCAGAGTCTGTCTGTCAAACCATCTACAAAATGTCGAATGAGACAATCATTCACTTCGATGATGTTCGTGATCATCTTCGCACTACTAGTTCTTTTTATTATCATTCCAGTAATTGGAAGTTCCACCGTAAGCTTTTAAAAGTCGAACTCCTATTTACGGTTCCAACAAATTCCAGCTCGTACCACAGATTGAAGGGAACCATCTTCCCGGTGAATTGTACAGTGTTATGTTCGAATCATTCTTCTGTGTGATTCCATTTGCTGAAGAATTTTACACCGACGGAGTTGCCCTATTAGTGGAAGTTATTGTTCCTGTCATTTTATGCACAATCTGTGCATTCCGACTGAAAATGACGACCAAAGAAGCAACATCTCAGATGTCAATTGATTATGTTAATTATTATTTGGTAAGTATGAAAACAATAATTTGAGAGAAGGGAAGAATTTCCACTTTAGCCATACGGTTACAGGAACCGAGATAAAATCGGTGAAAGCTGTTTCCACTTTTTGGTCATTGTATTCAAAAATTCGTTTCTCAGATTTGGATTTCGGCGATTCACTTCTCCACGAGCTTCTGGTACTATTTTTCCATAAAGACAAAAAGATGGATCTTTGAATTCCTTCCTTCCCCGATGGATCATAGAGATCTTCTGTGTCTTTTGCCCTACATCTCCTCCTCACTTACATGGTATCCAGCATCGGATATGAGTGCTTTCTGGTCTGTATATGAGGTTACTTGTACCTATTACTCTCAAAATGACCAGTTTTTTTCAGACTCAAAGCGGAAGTCCAGAATCGTGTCAAAGTAGGAATTCATCTCGACATGTTCGTCTTGTTGTACCTCCCTCAGCATCCGCAATGGAAGATTGTGAATACACTCACAGTTATCATTTGCCTTTGAGTTCTCAAAATACATGCCAAGTTTGATTTGTCATATTCATTGTAAAATGAAAAATAAGCTTCAAAGTCGTAAAAAAAATCACATTCATAAATTATTAAATTTGTAAAGCACCCAACGAAAGAAAATATCGTTCAAACAAACCCATAACTTGATAAATTATGCACATTATTAAATGAGTAACTACGGTGACTTAGAATGTAAATTTTAGGGAAACATCGGAGGCAATAACAGTGAAATTATCAAAATGAAAAAATTTTAATCAAATTTTCCTTTCCGCAAAACTTTTCCAATCTTCGAGTTTTCTTCGAAGAGAGAACGAATCATGAAAACTTGGACTCCAGCCACTCCGACCATCACGAGAGTGTGAACAACACTCCAGAATGTGACACGGTCAAAGTTGGCACTCATGACGGCACGATCTCTTGCTTCATGAGCACGGAGGAGAGCTTGATGGTATTCCACTTTGTTCAGATTGTTCTTGATTCCATTGGCTCGGCGCTGCAAACTCGATTTTCAACGTTAGTTCTCTAACCACAATACTTACATGGAATTCGTCTATCGTCACTCCAAGCTCATTCATCTTCGACGAAAGATCCGCATCGGTTCGAGCCATAGCAGATAGGTCGGTCTCGTCCAAGTTTCCATGAGCATCGAACAGGAAAATTTCGAAGAAAACTACTTTTCTCGACTGATAACTGAAGGAATTGTCGAAACAGACTTGATAATCTCCTGGTTGGTTCAATTCAATCCTGTGAGAACCATCGACTTTCAATTGGTCTTGCTTCAGAATGTTGGCTCCATGGAGAATCATGAAATTGATGTTCAGATCGCCTCCATCGATAACCTAGAAAATCATATAAATTATCAGCTCGGAGCTAGAAAAAATGTACCTGATAATCTACTTCCAACGTTTTGTGCTTCGTGAGATCGACAGGTTGGAAGAAGCATTGGAACTTTCCAGCTTGAACTTCAACGGTGAAGTCATACTCTCCACAAAAAACATATGATGCGGTGAGAAGGAGGAATGTCGCCAGCACTTTGGTGAATTGACCCATGTCTGCAAAAAATATTTACTTAATTTAATGAGCACACAAATGTAAAAATAAAGATTAAGCAGAAAATAATTGAAGAGAAAAAATAGTTCGCCATTCAATTAAAATGTTTTCTCTCAATGGTGTTGCGCCTTTAAATTGACTACGGTAGCAAGTGCAGATTCGCTCTGATTTTCAATCTCGTTTCTTGCACATGATTTCATTTTTGTGATTTGTTCATTGTTTTCTTTTCTTTCAAATTGGAATCATTTTTGAATTGGATTTTTGACAAAAAGATTGAAAATTCTCCAAACAAGAGCTATAATTGCAAGATAAAAGTTCAATTAGCTCTAAATACATGAATATTCTTTTCTTCAATCAAATCAGATAGCCCAAAAGCCTTGAAAATCAGAACAAAGTGGTGTGTCTGATTAAGTTTACGTGTAAATCCTCCAAGCTAGCCACCCCTTAGTCTGTTAGAGCGCACATGCGCGCGATCGTTTTTGATTCGAAAAATCACGATTCCGAGGCGCTCGAAGAATTTTCCCTGCATCCTTTCTTATTTATCTTGATTAACAACATCGTCTGGGCTGATCGTTGAAATTTTTCAATTGATTATTTAACTGATCTGAATACTATCTAAAGAAACGATAATAGCTTTGTCCGCCAGTCATTCAAAATTTTCATACCATCGCTTTTTCTTCTAAACTGGCATACATTTATCTTTTTTTTTTCATTTGAAATGAGCTCAAGAGCATCGAACTACTAGCTCCAATTTCAAATTACCCGTATTTCAACAGAGCGCGTTCACTCTAGCAGTTGCACTATTCCGCCTCGTGCCTGTCTCCTCTCTTCTGGCGCCACTTTTTTTTCGTTTCCCCCTTCTTACACATTCAATGTCTAATCATTTTTCATATGAAAAAATTCTTCGTTATATTTCACTTCACATTGTTTTCTCATGACCTCAAGCGTTGATAAATCGATTTCGCATAGAAATATATTTTGTAGCGATGGCCCGTTCCGACGGATTCTCTCCCCGAAAGAGCTTAAGGAGATCTGCTCGAGAACACTCAAGATCGTATGCCGGTCAAATGGGCAGTAACGATGAATTCGATGATTTATATTCACCACCCAGTCGGAGGGTAAGCAGTCTGGAACCATAGTCAAATTTCAAAACCGATTTATTTTCAGAGAGGCAGTGGTGGTGGAGATGGAAACGGGTATACGCGCTCCGGTCGGAAAATTCATCATTCTCGGTACTACGAAGATAACTATCAAGAAGCGAACAGCAGTGATGATGATAGAATGTACAGATCACGCAGGTTGCTTTTCACATTCATTTAATATGCTAATCAAGTTCAATACAGATCATCAACTTCACTCACATATCGTCAGCAATACAAGCAAGCTATGGATGAATCGAAGAGAGCACAGAAGGCGCCCGCTGCGAAACGCAAACGCATCTACATGTCAGATGATGAAGACGATATGGTAGAAACCCGTCAAGTCGAAAATACTGCTCCGGATCGTCCGACTCGTCGCAGCACACGAAGACGATCATCTACTCACGAGGAACCGGAAGGTTTTCAGACTGTAATAGACAAAAACAATAAAAATATGTTTCAGCATTGGATGAGGGTTTATTGCCAGTTCGGAGAACAAGAAGAACGTCAAGACGGTTGGGAAGTGAACCTCTCGAAGAATCTGCAGAAGTAGATGGTGCTTTTCCTGTGGATGGAAATGAAGTGAACGTCGAGCAAGTCGCTGAAGAATCCGCTGATCCCGCCATGTTTGATGATGAAGAAGAAGATGTGATTGAGAAAATCGGTAGAGAGGAAGAAGCTGAAGGCGAGGAAGAAGAGGAAAGCGCAGAGAAAGAGCAGGAGGAAAGTAGTTCTGAAAGTTCTGAAGAATCAACTGCTCCACGTCAATACAGCCTCAGACGTCGTCAACCCGTTGTTCAATTCAACCAATCCGAAGCTCGTGAAAACAGAAGAGCTCGTTTGGAGCATCATCGTGCAGCAAGCGCCAACAGACGCCATAGAAATCGAAACGGATCGAACCGTCGGAGACGAAGTGACTCTGACTCGGATAGTGATGACATGGTGCTACCGAGACCAGATAAACGTCAATCCAGACCACATATGCATAATCGAGGTGAACGAGAACGCGGTAGATTCATGCCAATCAACATGACCGAGAAAGAATTGCAATCTGCACAGCATATTCTGATGGATAGAATGAGGAAGACTGATGCTGGTCAAGGAGCCAGTGACATCGATCCGATGAGTGTCGATTCTTCTGTCGGTTTTGATCAAGTTGGAGGACTTGGACACCATATCCAATCCCTAAAGGAGGTCGTTCTTTTCCCAATGTTGTATCCTGAAGTTTTCGCAAAATTCAACATCAACCCACCGAAAGGAGTCGTCTTCTATGGCCCACCTGGCACTGGAAAAACGCTCGTTGCCCGAGCATTAGCAAATGAATGCCGCCGAGGAGCAAACAAAGTTGCTTTCTTCATGAGGAAAGGAGCTGATTGTCTGAGCAAATGGGTTGGAGAATCCGAGCGTCAACTGCGTCTACTGTTCGATCAAGCTTATGCAATGCGTCCATCTATTATCTTTTTCGACGAAATCGACGGATTGGCCCCAGTTCGTTCTTCGAAACAGGACCAGATTCATGCCAGTATAGTCAGCACTCTACTTGCATTGATGGATGGCTTAGATGGTCGAGGGGAAGTCGTGGTGATTGGAGCAACAAATCGTTTGGACTCTTTAGATCCCGCCTTAAGAAGACCAGGTCGTTTCGACCGTGAACTCCGATTCTCGTTGCCTGACCTGAACGCTCGTCGACAAATTTTGGAAATTCACACTTTGAAATGGGAAGAGAACAAGCCAACTCCAGAAACACTTGATGCGATTGCCGAAAAAACAAGTGGATATTGTGGAGCCGATTTGAAGTTCCTGTGCACAGAGTCGGTCCTTATCGGTCTTCGTTCAAGATATCCCCATATCTATATGTGCTCAGAACGATTGAAACTCGATGTTGGCACTATAAAAATCACTGAAGAACACTTCGGGCACGCCATGCGACGCATCACACCTGCATCAAGACGCGATCTCACCATTCCTTCGAGGCCTTTGGATGAAAGAACTTTAATTCTTCTAGGAGACTCGGTCAGCAACTTGATCTCATTGAGGATTCCACAAGGATATCGTTGCGTGGAAAACGCCATGGCTACTGCATCTTCCGAGTTGGAGCAGGTTGTTCGAGCACTGGAACCCAATCTCACTGTCCCTGCCATTCGCCTTCTGCTCTGCGGTTCGCCATCGTTGTCGGATGGTGGTCAAACATCATACGTGCTCCCCGCCATCCTTGCTAAACTCGACCATCTTCCAGTTTTCTCCTTATCTGTGTCAAGTCTTCTCACTGATGGACGTCCAGAAGAAGCGTTTTCACATGCTGTTCAAGCTGCAATGCGAGCATCAGCTACCGGCCCGTGCATCATGCTGCTTCCCTCGATTGATGAGTGGATCAAAGTTATTCCAGTCTCTGTTCAACATATGCTTATCACGTGTCTGGAGTCGATGACTGGATTCACGCCAATTCTGTTCCTCTCCACCCTCGATTCTTCATTCGAGAGTGCTCCAGAATATGTTACGGAAGTTTTCAGGCACGCCAATTGTATAAAGTGAGTGCTTTCAAAATGTTTATCTAT
Source organism: Caenorhabditis sp. 40 LS-2015 (assembly GCA_900536305.3). Classification (NCBI taxonomy): domain Eukaryota; kingdom Metazoa; phylum Nematoda; class Chromadorea; order Rhabditida; family Rhabditidae; genus Caenorhabditis; species Caenorhabditis tribulationis. Next base: position 25,890 of record LR545074.1, on the reverse strand, counting down.
TAAAAATTACTTTCCAGCTTAAACCCATCTCGTCGATCGGTTCGCAAGAAGTACTTCGAGCATGTTGTAGGCGCGGTTCATCGTAAACCAAAAGTTTTTGACCGTGAGTTTATTTTAACCCTAATGAGTTATGTTCATTCGCGAGGTTTCAGCAACAATATACGAGATGCCTCAACCTGACGTCGATTCTCCAGATGCCGAACCTACTCGAAAACTTAACGATGATGAAACCAGAGAACTTCTGAAAATGTATACAGCTTTGCAAAGACAAATGAGAATGTTCTTCAAAGAGCGGCTTTGTGAGTCGAAAAGTTTTGTAACAATAATTAAAAATATTTTTTCAGCTCGTCTCATGAGAGACCGTCGTTTCGTGGAATTTGTCGAACCAGTGGATCCTGAAGAGGCTGAGGACTACTATGAAATAATCGAGACACCTATATGTATGCAAGACATTATGGAGAAGCTGAACAAGTGTGAATACAATCACGCGGACAAATTCATAGCTGACTTGATACTGATTCAAACAAATGCTCTCGAATATAATCCATCTAATACAAAGGACGGGAAGTTGATTCGTCAGATGGCCAACACACTTCGCGACGCCATTGACGATGTGATTGACTGTGAATTGGACGAATCGTTTGTAGAAAGGATTGAGACCGTTTCTCGGATGTTACAAGACGCTGGCGTCACTCCAACATCGGACAAATTGCTCGATGAAATACCAAAAGGATTTTCTCGAAGAAAGCCGTGGACAATGTCCAACACTTTGGCTAAAGAAATTGATCAGTGGAAAGCGGATCGTGAGGCGGAGAACGAAAAGTTGAAGGAGAAACTTGGACTGAACCTCTCGTCTGACACAATGAATTCTGCAACAGAGAATCCCGCACTTGAGGAAGCAACAAGTTCATCAACAGAAGGCACTTCAACAAGTTCTGAAGCAAAGAAAAAGTTGACAAAGAAGAAGAAAGAGCAGAAGAAAGGAAAGAAAATTGGCTCTCAGGATTTTGAAGAAGATGACACTGGTGAGGAAACAGCCACAGAAGAATCTGTCAACGGACAGGTTCCAGAAGCTTTTGAGATGGCCGATTCAACTGCCGACGTGACGATTCCTGTTCGAAAGATTAGTGTCCCGGAACAAGAATTGATTATTTCCGGAAAAGCGATCGAAAATCTAATCCAGCTCTGTGTTGAAAAATCGGAAGGATGGTCTGTGAGCGAACTAGAGCGTCTTTCTTCAGTCTTGTCCCATACCATCGAGAGATTCCGGTGAGTTCTTTCAAAACTCGATTTATAATAACAAACAAACGATTTTGACTGAGGTACCATTGGTATTTCAGCGACGAGTGGAATCGAGAAAGTCTTCCAGAGCAGCTTTCGAAGATCGTTTCCGATTGGCAAGCATTCGATGCAACAGAGGAAACACTGGACAGCAGTGCCACAGAGAAGAAAAATGGGCAGCTTGTCAACGGACATTAGTTAGCCTACTGACCTGTCATCCTCCTCCTCCTTTAACATCCCCCCCCCCCCCCC
>LR545074.1:0-24309 GCA_900536305.3 Caenorhabditis sp. 40 LS-2015 | reverse complement strand
CCCCCCCCCCCCCCCCCCCCCCCATGATCGATTCAATTCCTACCTGTGACATAACATTGTTTATTTTCGAATCAAAATTGTAACATTTTTCAGAACCTTTCCCCGTAAACTCATTTGTTTGAAAACATTGAAGGCAACTACGGCTAACGAGATACTCACCTTTTCTAAAAAACTATTTTATCATCCACATACCTCATATACTTTCCTTCATTATCTCGCGTATGTGTGCAAGTGCCCTTTTTATTGATCTTTCTCATTACAATTGTTCATGTCTTTCTGAAAGTCTTTATTGAAAATAATGGGTTTGAACACATAAGCACTTTTTTTAAATTAACGAATCTGTTCGGTTGACAGAGTCATTTATCTCCGTTTGTTCCACCCAACTTATCAAAGGTTTCATTTATATTTTTCAGATGGACTTCCAAAACAGAGCTGGAGGAAAGACGGGAAGTGGAGGAGTAGCATCGGCTGCTGATGCCGGTGTTGACCGTCGAGAACGACTACGTCAGTTGGCTCTGGAGACGATCGATCTGCAGAAGGATCCGTACTTCATGCGCAATCATATCGGAACCTATGAGTGCAAGCTGTGTCTAACACTTCACAACAACGAAGGATCTTATCTTGCTCATACACAAGGAAAGAAGCATCAAGCTAATCTTGCTCGTCGTGCCGCCAAGGAGCAATCAGAGCAACCATTTCTTCCCGCTCCACAGAAATCTGCAGTGGAGACGAAAAAGTTCGTGAAAATCGGAAGACCTGGTTACAAGGTTACGAGGGAGCGTGATCCAGGATCAGGACAGCAAGCTCTTCTTTTTCAAATCGATTACCCTGAAATCACCGACGGAATAGCACCACGTCATCGCTTCATGTCTGCTTACGAACAGAAAATCCAGCCACCAGACAAGAGATGGCAATACCTTCTGTTCGCCGCCGAGCCCTATGAGACAATCGGATTCAAGATCCCATCAAGGTGACAACAAGGCTAAAATCAAACCTTCAAATAGTTTTGTTTCAGAGAGGTTGATAAATCGGAGAAGTTTTGGACGATGTGGAACAAAGATACGAAGCAATTCTTCCTGCAAGTCGCGTTCAAAATGGAGAGACTCGACGAGCAGCCGTACTATTGATACTCTGTATAATATCTCCAAAATCACTATTTTCTGAAAACACTATTTTCCTCTTTCATGATCTAACAATAAATTATTATTTTTCGAAATTTCATTTTCATTCTCATTTTCTGTTTTTTGCGTAGTTCATCCATTCCGCCGTACTTGATTCTTCTGAAATTGTTAGCTATTTCCCCTTTTCAGATGGTGAAAGTTGTCAAGAGAAAAGCTGATGTCATTTCTGCTCCCGTGGAGACCGAAGGGAAAGAAGCTCCTCAAAAAGTGAAGAAACCAAAAAAAGAAAAACAAGCAGTGAATCTGACGACTTATCAAGCAGGAGGATTGTCCAGCCTGTTCGGAAAGTCCAATGATGGAGCTACTGTAGTCGAAGATGTTGTTAAGGGAGATACAGTGATCGAGAAACCTAAAAGAAGAAAATACGATCCGAAACAGAAGGCGGGAGGAGAAAACAAGGAAACGTCAGATGTTGGTGAAAACAAAGGAGAAGAAGTGAGCAATGAGGAGGGCAAGAAAGGAAAGAAAGACCGAACCAAGCAAAGAGAGAATCGTGTTCTCTCTAAGTCGAATGCTCGTGCCTCAGCTGCAGATAATATGAAAACTGTCTTCGTTGGAAACATGCCGTTGACCATGAGCGAAAAATCTGTGCGTCGGATTTTCTCGGATTTCGGAACAGTTTCTAGTGTTCGAATGAGAAATTTGATCCCGATCAATGAGAAGCTCACCAAACGTGTCACTCATCTTTCCGGAAAACTCAACGATAAGCAGAACTCTCTCACATTTTACGTCAAGTTCAACGAGGAAGAATCAGTTGAGAAAGCATTGAAGTATAACGGAACGAAGCTGGAAGATCACGTTGTTCGTGTGGACAAAGTGGGAAGCAAGAAGAAAGAATTCGGAAAAGACTTGGCTATCTTCGTCGGAAATCTTCCATTTGATATGACAGAAGATGCCTTGATCGAGTTCTTCGTTCAACAAATCGGACCAGTTGAAGGTGTCAGAATTGTCAGAGATAAAGATAGTGGAAAAGGAAAAGGATTCGCTTTCGTGAACTTCAAACAAGATTCCTCTGTCAGTCTTGCTCTGAGCATGGAGACTATCAAAATGGACAAAATAGAGCTGCGTATAACTAAAGTCATGAAGAAGGGACACTTGACGGTATTTTCCATTTTAAGATAACATTTTTCTTTTTTTTTCTAGAAAATCCAATCGGCCAAGAAAAGAGCTCCAAACTTCAAGAAGAACCAAGATGAGATCAGTGGAAATTTGCATAAGTTCAAGTTCTCAACAAAGAAAGAAAGGTACGCTTTCATTCGAATAGTGAATGTCCTTCTCCAGCAGTGGGAAGTTTTCCTCCCTTTCTATTTGCTGCGTTGTCCCTTCCTATTGTCAACGCGCAACGCATTTGTGCCCCCAAGATGCGTCTAGCGCAAACGGGGACGCGCTTGTCTACCGCTTTGCCGGTCGTTGGTTCGTTCCCTCTGCTCGCACGACTGCAACCCACTTTCGAAACTTTATCGTCTGAGGTACTTGTAGTGCTAAATGAACGTGGGCCCTCCGTGTGCGTGTATAACTTCATTGAACTAGCACTCCGTTGGTCACCGAACAATTTTGTTTTTTTTTTCAGAACAACCGAGCAGAATGATCGTCGTGCTCTGAAGAAGTCTGCGCAGAAGGCTATCAAGAAGAAGAAGGCTGCCAAGCAAGGACGTCTTATGGCTTAAGGTTTAGGTTATCACAATCATTGTTGTCCCACTCTGTTGATTTTTATATTGTTTTTGTTGTTCGTTTTCAAAGAAAATTTCGTAAAATTTATCACTAATTTATTCGAGCAAATATCACAGAAAATACAGTAAATGCACTCACAGAGAAGAATAAGGCAATAAATGGAACACCCAGTGAAACGAGAAAGAAAAAAATAAAGAAGCAAAATGAGTAGTCGAAAATAGAGATCTAGAAATACATGTTGAAGAAAACGTTGCAAGTAGCATTCATGCCATTGATTCCTTCGCACTCTCAGGATTAGCTTGAGGAGAATGTACATTAGAAGGAGACTCTACAGTGACGGAACTTGGCTCATCATTCTCGTCGTCCCAGTTTCCATAATTGGCCACTTCTGCTGTTCGGGTCTTGTTCAACCGCTCATTCAGCTCCTTTAGCGCTTTTTGCCTGAAGGTTATCAATAAAATTCGGTGTGAATCTATAAACTCACCTTCTTCGTTCAGAATCTTTTGCCGAGTTCTCCAAAGCCGGCAAATTGATTCCGACTGCTACCGATTGTAAAGAGTTCAGATCAACGTGTCGTACTTGTCTTTTGCAAACACCCATTTTTGCCAAAGATCGGAAACAAACCTTGCCGATGAGAGTGAAGAATAATTGAGTACGAGAAGGGAATAGACTAGCCCATGTGAAATGTTCACTTCCGTCACCATAGATTTCATCAGTTTCATGAGGTTTGTAGAAACGGAGATAGGTCCACGAAACTTGAACTCCGATCGCGATTTGGAGGAAGGACACCTGGAAAGTTTCATACTTTTTCTGCATTTAATCACTTAGAAACATACGAAGTAGATGAATTTTGTAATAGCTAAAATCAATGAAACGGAAATGACCAAGAATGGAAGATGGGTATACTTGATCCGTCCGAATGGAGTGGCGAAGACAATCGTGTCAGGAAGAAACTGGAATGTAATATAAAGATAAATTAGAGGATATTTGCTTGCTCACCTGTTTCATGAGAACCATAACTGCAGCACATACAGGCGTCATACCCACAAGAGGCTCGATGTAGAAGAATTTGATGGAGTCGAAGCAGATGTAGGTGAGATAGGCGAACACAACAATCACGAGAGTGGTTATGCCTTGAGTGATGGCATAAAGTTTCAGAAGAGATTCGTTTGTGTTGTTCAAACGGACGAGGTTCGTTCCGAAATGAAGACACCAAACTGTCCAAAGAACATCAAGTAGGTTGTGACCGCAGAAGGCACTTGTGGCTACGCGCCAGAGCTGGAATTACAGTAATGATGGCTATAGGGGGGTTTCTTCTTACCTCAATCGAAGCAAGTTGATAAGGGTGAAGCCATAACAGAAGACGTGCAAAGTGGAGATATGAGACGATAAATCCTGAAATCAAAAAAAATAATTTCAAAGATGAATCCTGATTATAATTTGCATTTGATTGTTCAGAAACTTATTGGGACGATTTTTGAACTTTCAGACTATTCCCACTTAGAACCATCAAACCAGACAAATTTTTAAAATATATAATAAAGTTATACTTCATTTACAGAACTCTAGAAGACATTCAGAAACATACCAATTATTCGTAGAACAACCAGAAATCGGAACGGCAACGCATTATTTCGAAGAACATCTGAGTGACGTTCCACGACGATTTGGAGATCTCCGAGCACTGATTTTACACCCATTCTGAAATTCCAATCTGAAGTCCCTTGGGCGATTTTCGGGGGAATCCGAAGAGACGCTAGACACTGGGAGAGGTCTATGAGCTGGATTTCGCAAGCGCGCTCCACCGAGAACCACATTTCACTCGCTCACATTTTGTGTTTAACGGAGGAAAATCCAACAGTCGGCGATGAAAACGAGAATAGGTGGATATAATCAAGATAAAATCTTGCATAGAACCTAGAGGAATGAGCGTTTCAATTGGATAGCGATGGAAGATTTTCTTACAAAATATTGGTCTTCAGATGAATAGAAACAATTTATAAATAACTCGAGAGAAACGGAGATACACAGTACGATATAATAACAAGAAGTGTAACAGGGATGAGAAAGGTTTGAGAAAGCAATAGGGACTCGTAATGGATAAGACGACAAAAGATTCAACTTCTGGTCATGTGATATCGAATAACTAAAGGTTCAGATTTGGGCTGTCCACGACGCTTCATCATCCAAACGAAACGAATTGAAAAGTCTTTTCCCATAAGCTGACCGTCGCAGAAAACATCCAGGTCTCCGTATCTGCTCTGATCGTCCCAAATTTGAAGAGAGATGAATCTGAGAAAAGACATTGTTTATTCTTTTTGGATTCCGAATACTCACTTTTTCAACGTATTCATTGTTGTCATCTCACTACAACGGATGAATGGGCGAGAAATAAGAGGTAAGTTAGCAGTTCCTGGAAGGAGATTCACAGTAACTTGACAATCATCCCGATGATGAGACAATCTGGGAGCTTCAAGAGGATAACATCTGTTCGTCCCTGTTATTCTTTCTCGTTCCAACCGTACAGCTCTTTCTCGATCTTCAGCGGCTGTATCTATCCCGATTGCTTCCCGACAATCCCTCAAAAATTTCTTCCGTTCTTCCGCCTCTTTATTCTCCATTTTTGGCACAAATTGGTTGACGAGATCATTCAGTGCTCGGTCATACGTGACATAATGAGTCGGGTGAGATCCATGGATGAATGTCCCACAGGTGGGGCAAGATTTGTTATCAGAATCGAAATAACGTAGGAGACATCTTTTGCAGAAGGTATGCATACAATCGATGATTGTGGTGGCATCAACGAAGTAACCCTGAAATTAATGGATATGGGTACTCGAGTATTGTTAAAGGAATACTCACATTACAAATTGAGCACGTTATGAATGGATTCAAAACTTCCATATTGTACTTGATTGTAGCTCTTCGAAAATTGTTCATCACTGGCGGAACTCCCGTTTCCGAAGTGTAAGTTGCTTTTGGAAAGTAGGCCAACATTTCTTCCCGTTTTCTTTGATTTATAGACGAAATAGGTCCAAAATTCCATTTATTCGCTTCAGCTTTGATTTTTCGAGCTCCGTACTTCTGTCTCATTGATTCTTCTTTTTCCTTCTCTTTTCTTCGTTCTTTCCTCTCTTTTTTTATCGACAGTTTTTCTAGTTTCTCTTCGAGTGTCAGTTTCGGACGATTCTTAGCTTCTTCTATCCTTCTTTCCTTTCTCTCTGCTCGTTCTCGTAATTTCTTCATCTCCGGAGTCTCTTCCTCATCATCTTCAACTGTCTGTTTCTTTCTTCTCGGTGGAACACTTCGTTTATTTTCCGTCTCGATCTTTCCCTTTTTTGGTTTTCCTGTTGGGGTTGCGGAAACTGACTTGCGGCCTTTTTTTGGAGCAGAATCCATTTCGGCTGCAGGCAAAGGAGATGGTGAGCGAGACGGCGTAGGACTTGGAGAAGAAGGAGGAGTTTCTGGAGGAGTCTCTTTCTTTTTTTTCTTTTTTGTTGCTGGTCTCGATTGTCTTTTCGGTGCAACTTCAGGGGACTCTTCAGGCAAGCTCGACCCGGTCTCTTCGAGGTCCTCATCCTCTGCACCCTCACCATCTTCAGCCTCCTCCTCATCTTCGTCATCGTCGAAATCTTCTTCCACAACTTCCTGTTTTGTTTGAAACGATATACTTTTCGACTTGTTTCCACCTCTACCACGAGTAGACAAAGCTCCACGTTTCCCTCTCTTTGTGAAGGACGTAGAAGCTTCGTAATCGTCGTCGGATTCCGGATTAGACTCCGGCGACTTCTTCCTTTTCGAAGGCGGGGCGTCATGTGTGTTTGACCTTCTAGTCACCCGGGACCGCGGAGTTATTACTTCTGATGTTGCTCCTTTTTTGCGAGGCATCTGGGGAAATCGAAATAAAATTTTTCGGAAGGCTCCAGGACATTTCAGATAAGATTTTGAGTTTTCAACTTAGTACGAAGAGGACAAAAGTAAACACAAAAATAAAATGGTTTTATTCAACAGTCACAAGATAATAATTATTTAACAAAAACCGTAGGGGTCTCCCGTTTGAGTATCTTCACATCGATGGCCTAAACATGTTATTGATTCTTCCTTGTTCTTTTTCATCCTTTTCTCTCTGCTCATGGGCTAAATGTGCAGTATTTGATAAGAAAGCCAGAGCGCCTTTGTGGCATCTGTTGGCATAGTGACCCTTTTCTCCACACTGAAAACGATTCAATTTTATCTAGAATAAGATATCAAAGCATACCTTGTAGCAAGTCACATCCGACAAATTTTTCTTATCTGGTATGAGAGATAGATCAACTCGGTGATGATGATCTTGTGCAGGCCGGCCAGAACCAGGAAGATGAGGGCAGGTAGTAGCTTTGTGTCCTCGTTCATGACAATTGTGACATGTGATAGCTTGACTATAAACTGGCTTCGTATGGCTGACAGAAATGTTTTCAAATGAGGGCAGTCCGAATGAAGGATGAGCATATTGGCAGTCAGGTCCTTGAGGGCAAAATCCAGCCAAGTAATTAGGACAAATAGCACGACGACGATGGCGATGTTTGCAGTAAGGGCCATGACGACAGAAGCCGCGGTCATACCAAGGACAATCTTTCATCTTTGTCTCTGGATCAATATGTCGAAACGGGCATTCTCGATTACTGCATGCACTGTACTTGGAGAAGAAGAAGCATTCGGGCATCTTTGTGAGATCATATTCATGGAGAAACTCGCATTGGTCGCCTTTCTTGCAAAGACCACGAAGCCAATGCTTGCACACAACCGCTTTTTCTCCGTCAATGTGACGAAGGGGGCAAGTTGGGCCAAATGGACATTTTTTGAGCTTATTCAATCTGCAAACTGCACGTCCACTTCTATCAAGATCACGGAAGGGAGCCTGAAAAAGTGAACTTTATAAACGCACTATTTAATTCCAGATTAGGTACTTCTTTCATTCCTCTTTGACTGAACAGAGCTTCTTCCACATCTGTCATCGGAGCCGTTATATTCGATATCAAGTCAGTCATCGTTTGTGGTACAAACGCCTTCTGCATCGCTGGCATCTGCATATCATGCAGATGTTGGGTCACCACAATCATCTGAAACGAAACTTTCAATGATCCGGAAATGAAACACACGAAACAGATAGATTATTAAAGGAAATTGGAAACACTTCCGTATTTCTAGAATAATATATTCAGCGAAACAGAAAGCATCAAAATTCATTTACATTTTGTTATTTCTTCCATTTAACCAGGTAGACTAGAATTCCAGTCATTACTTGAAAAAAAGCGAAAAGTGAACGACAGTGTTTCTATTAAAAAAAAATAAAGGAACATGTGCGACGAGGACAGGTCTCACAACGACTACAGTAACCATTAAATAAACGAATCTTCTTAACGCTGTGGTCTTATTCCCGTTTTTTTGCTCTCTCGAGTTTCTATGTTAAAAGAAAAATAGGAAACGAATAACAGACTTTTCAGAATTAGTTGAAAAACAAAAATTTCGATTTGCCTGACGAGAATGTTACCGAAAATATATCCATGTAAAAACTGAAAAATCAGAGCAAAAATAATTTTAATTAGATCTTTAATCCACTTAAAAATAAACTGCATTATTGAGAAAAATTCGTACTCCATGAAACGGGGCCGCGGCCGAGTGGTTGAATGCAATCGATTTCTCTTCCCTCTCAAACCACAGCCTCTATTCGCGTTATTTTGGCACGTCACCACTAGCCACCAGTCGGCTGTCAGAGAACAGTTACTCCATTTATCGCAAAGATCAAAATGTTTCGATGATGTCGGAAAGTTGTTATTGCTGGAAACTGCAGATAATTGTAGTCAGATCTTTATGTGCTCATTGTTTTGCCGTTGTTCATACTCCGTTTATTTTATTGATTTTCTTCTTTCCGCGCATTTGCTCCCCGAGTTTCTACTTTTCAATTGCAGGGTCATGGCCTGTTCATGGACCTTCTTATGGCTACTGTGGATAGCACTGGTTGCAGTGCTCCTCTTTGCTCTTCGAGGGCCACTCAAAATCACCGAATCACTGGAAAGTGGTAAGAAGAAGAGTTCTGGCAGTTTCTCATTTTCAGTGCAGTTTCAGCAACGTCCTACTTCAATAATCTGACTCCGAAGTTTTACGTTGCCCTGACCGGAACTTCGAGCCTTGTCTCAGGGATCATTCTGATTTTCGAGTGGTGGTATTTCAAAAAGTTAGTCAGTGTAGATTCTTTATATAAGTATTCATCATTCAGCAATGCCGGAGTCGAACAAGGAGAGGAAGAGGGTTCGGATAACGAGGAAAGCGTTGAGAGCACGAAGACCGTCCCAGGTTTGGCTCAAAAAGTCAACTAAAACTACTTAACAGTCATCCCTTTCAATCTCGCTTTAAACTAACGGCATAATAACCACCAAATATAATAAGAACCCAATAAATCATTCGAAAGTTGCATTTAACACTGCAAAAACTACATGGGCATACAAGATTTCAGAGTGCAAAGTTTGGCGGAATCCTATGGCTTTGTTTCGAGCAGCAGAATATAATCGATTTCGTAAGGAAACAAACTCTGAGCCGTTGACCTACTACGACATGAACCTTTCGGCGCAAGACCATCAGTCACTGTTTATGTGTGATGAAGACCAAGGAAGAGCTGAGTATGAAAGTATGCCGCCTATTTTAAACTGATCCTTTGAATCAATATTTTTCAGTTATGCAAGTAGCCTGGCGGGAAAGAGAAAGTCAGGAACGTATCACAACAGCTCGCGCAGCTTTAAACCTCAATTCGGAATGCGCTTCAGCACTCGTACTTTTAGCAGAAGAGGATACGGAAACGGTCGCGCAAGCTGAAAATATTCTACGACGGGCCCTTCGAGCTATCGAAAACACGTTGAGCACTTACTCGAGTAATCAAATCGCCAACTACGGCCAGAATGGGGATGCGGTTAGAAGTAAGTTTTGCAGAAAGAGTCACAGTCATTCTCGAGCCTCAATTCAGAGCGTGACCTTACGATTCAAACATATATCAAAAGAAGGTTGGCCATGTGTGCACGGAAACAAGGAAGACTTCGCGAGGCCATCAAGGGGTTCCGAGACGTATAAGTTTTGATCTATCTCGGAAAATACTTTTTTATTTTTAGCTGTCACGGGAGCAATCACTTTCTACTCTGTTATCAGTTCAAGACAACTTGATCGAAGCGTGTCTAGAAGTTCAGGCATATGCGGATGTTCAGAATTTGCTAGTCAGATATGATGGGTATGGAACGTCCTGCTCGTACGAACAACGGGAGCCTCGATCAGCCGCTATGAGTTATACATCCGCGTTGTTGAAAGTACGAGCTGTCGCTGAAAAGTGAGTTTAATTGAAAACAATTGGGAACTCTATTACTTTTCTGGTTTCAGTTTCCGTTGTCCTTCTGAATCATCTGTTCGCCGTGGACTCTCTTCTGCTGAACAAACGGCAATCGAAGCACTCACTCGAGCAATGGAATTCAATCCTCACGTTCCACCATATCTTTTGGAAATTCGCGCAATGATCATGCCACCGGAGCATTTTTTGAAGCGCGGAGACTCTGAAGCTCTCGCCTACGCCTTCTTCCATATTCAGCATTGGAAACGCATCGATGGAGCACTTCAACTTCTGAGCATCGTCTGGAAAGATTTCGTCCCCAAAGTGCACAAGGACAAAACCACATTCTCCTCGCAATTGGAATCAGCCGACAAGGAATTGCTTCCATCTTGGCACGAGCAATCCGCTTTCCCACAAACCGAATCGACTCTAGTTATGCTCGTCCAAACATTTGCCTGCCTCGCCGTCTGTATCCTCGCTGTCTTCTCTCAACAGGTTCCTTCTTCCTATGGAGATATGATCCGTCAAGCGTTCCTATTTGTTCAACAATTTTATGAAAACTTCACGAACGCTTTCTCCCAGTGGGCACCGAACAACATCATCCCATACCTGGCCTCGAAACAAGTACCAGTTCCTGAAATATAATTTTTGAACATGTAATCGATTTTTCATACATTCTTCCTGTATTGTATCTTTGAAATTCATGTTCCATATCCTTCATTTTCTCAAACTTTAGTCACCCATCTGGCTTGCCATACTCTCTTTAATTTACCCATGTCATCTCGTAAGTGTTTTAATTGCCTGCTGGTGACTTTTCCATTCTGGAACGATCTCTACTAAAAATCCACTTTCTCCCTCTCTCTCCGTTCAAGAAGTTAATAAACATTATTAAGTTGTTTCCCATTGAGATATTTTCCTTACATGACGGATAATGGTTTGCATCTGTTTTATATCTGATTACTAACAACATCTCGAATTCTGAATCTTCTTTCAGAAATGTCAATAAATGCCGTAGATTCAAAGAAACTGGTTGAAGCTCTCCTCGGCGATCTCCGTCTCCTGTCACAGGAAGCGAAGAAAAAACAGAATCATGTGAAAGAGTCAGCAGAAACTGGAGTCGTACGAATAAGAAACATCAGCACAGCATCAGTTGGTGATACGGTGCTCATCACGAATCTCCGAGCGGCGTGTACAGAATTACTTCATCCTTTAGTCCTCGCATGTGAAACACGGCACACAAGATTGGTTCAAATTGCACTGCAAGGAATTCAAAGACTCGTACAGCACCGGATACTCAGCGGGGTATGGATATCTGAGCAGTCTTAATCATAAATACCGCTTTCAGAATGGTGCAACGATCGTGACCAACGAGTTATGGGCTCTCGTAGAAGCAGAATGTGAAGAACTGCGTGTCCTTCAAACTGTACCTCCTCTAGTGTCATCTGAATTAGTTGTTACTGGAAACACTCTAGCAAAAGTGAGTTTTGAACTTCTGGATTATTCCAATTGTGGATGTTTCAGTGTATCGTCATGTGCTTCCGTCTCCATTTTGCTAAAGATCCCGTTGTGATAAATGCCGCTTCCGCTGCTGTCCGACAGTTAGTGTCCACAGTCTTCGAAAGAGTCATTCAAGAGGATGGAATTTTCTCTTCGGAACTCACCGTAGTTAATCCATCAGGTGGCCGGCCCAGTCCTAGAGCTGCTCCTCCAACACTCAGACCGTGTGCAGCAGATGCATACATGCTCTTCAAAGATCTTTGTCTTCTGATTAACGGAGAAGCGCCGATCTGGTTGGTTGGTATTCAGGAGATGACGAGAACTCTTGGTCTGGAACTTTTAGAATCTTTGCTGAAAGGATATCCTTCAGTTTTCATCAGGGTAGGTTTTTTTAAAGAAGTTTTTTTCTAAAATTATGTTTTCAGCACACAGAGTTTGGAGACCTGTTGAAAGATGATGTTTGCCCATTGATAATTCGATTGTTCTCTCCCAACGTAAAAGCAATGCACATTTCTTCCCAACATCCATCATCGCGAATGGCCAATTCGTCTCTCAGCAACTATCCTCCAACGATTTCTCATGATCGCCAGTCTTTTCCGATATCAATGCGTCTTGTCCGTATCGTCACTTTGATTGTTCAATTTTACCAGAATATTTTGGTGAGTTCTGGAGTTTAAACGCAACAAATCCATGTCATTTTTAGCATACGGAATGTGAAATTTTCATATCGACATTGCTGAAATTTGTGGATGGAGACAAGAAAGGATGGCAGAGACCTCTCGCTTTAGAATCATTGCATCGCATAGTTTCAAGTACTGATCTAGTAAAATGGATGACTGAATCCTTTGATTGTCGACCAAATTCCACCCATGTTCTTGAACATGTCGCCATCGGATTGGCTACTGTTGTGCAACAGTGTCTAGTTTGCACGACATTCTCAAGTGATCAAGAGAACGAATTGGATCGAAGTCAGGAAGATGGAGGACCTGGATTCCTCGCCAAAGGAATGTGGGTACCTTATGTGGAGCACCTGACTGCAAAGAAAACCATTCTGTTAGTTTTCGACCAAGTTTCAAAATCAATCTTTTCAAATTTCAGGCTTGACTCTCTGGATCGTATGGATGCAGTAGCGATTTCAGAAGGCTATGTCCTCTCTCGATGTTGCGTTGCCCTCTGCGATTTAACTCAGGCTGTGTATGCAGCGATCGACAAGCTCTGTATTCCGGATGAAAACTGTGAATCTAAGAATGCAGAAACTAATCTTGAAGTTGCAAAGGTGGCATATGCAAACACCCAGCCTAGTATTCTAGCTGCCATTGGAAGTCTTCTAGCATCAAGTACGGATGAAGTCGTCAGTGATCAGCTTCTCTGCTGTCTTTCTACACTGATCTCTGCTGGATGTCGTGTTGGAGCAGATGCCGATCTTCAGAGGAGTGTTTATGTGCTTGCGATTATGAGTCTCCCGTCTCCATCATACTTGAACCAATTCGCGGGAATTCCACCACCAAGTCCCGTCAGCAAACGAGAAGTTCCGATCTCCGAGCAAGTGTTAGACTTGGAGTCATGGCCTTCAACTGCCCAAGTAACTGCTACTGGTCCACCTTGTCCATGTCCTGTAGTTTCAACAGAACTATGGAATAAACAAGTACTGCTAACTTCAAAAAATCTGCAAGCAGCTCGAACATTTATCGCTTCAATCACCACTCATATCAAAGAACTCAACGATTTGTGGTATCTTTGTATGGCCACCTGTGAACATATTTCGTGGCTTTTGGCGATGCGTCCAACTCAAGTAGGCCAGTTTGAACGAGAGACCAGAGATGAGCATTCGAATGGACCGACTGTGGTCACCAATGCAGCTCTCGGAGATATTGGAATGCTTTCTTCTTTGATGGATAAAGTTGCTCCGGCAATTGCTGCTCTTCACAACGATGAACAGTTTCTCTTGGTGGTGGATGCCCTCATACGTCTTTCCGATGAGAGTCTGGCAGTTGCAGCTACCGGCAGAGAAAGTTCTCTGTTTCCGTTGGCCGTACTCTACAGAGTTTGCTCTCTTTCTCTGTCTAGAATAAACGTTTTCTGGACAAAAGTTGCAAACCATTTCATCAAGGTTTGTGATTCATAGAATGATGGGGCTTATGTGGTGTGTTTCAGGTATGCAACCATACTTCTGTATCGATGCGAGATTGGGCAGCTGTCTCAATGACTTCTCTAGCAAAGCATGCTGTAAAAGCAAAGACATCAATGGATCCGAAAAGCCAGCAGGAGATGGTCATCACGTCTCTGTTAGCTCTCTGCTCCATTCCACATATTCAAGTCCGAAGACGTCAGCTGGATTGTGTTATGTCGCTCATGCAAACTGACGGATCATTCTTGCTTTCTACATCATGGCCAAATGTTATACAAATTATTTCCGCTATAATTGACAACGATACAGGGTTCGCAATAGGAAAGGTATGAACGTCATTTTGAAAGTTTCAGATGTGAACTATCTCTGGTACGACAAGGGTACCTTGGACTTCGACTAGTTTCATCCGATTTCTTACAATCGATTCCTTTCGATTGCATTTCTGGACTCGTCGAGGCAATTTCTCGGTACTCCAAGCAGAACACGGATCAGAATATTTCGCTTTCCGCCTTGACATTACTGGTAATTCTTTCATATTGACTTTACTCCCAAACAGTATCTTTCAGTGGACTATTTCGGATTTCATCTACCGTAAAATGGAGTCCGTCGGAAGTGATGCATCAGAAGCCGTTTGGATGGTCCTCTACACTTGTTTATCGGAATCTTGTGTGGATGCCCGTTTTGCTGTCCGCAAATCCGCATGTCAAACTCTTCTTCAAACTGTAACCGCTCACGGACATGCTCTCCGGGCTCCTGCATGGCACAATGTGATCTGGCAGATAATGATTCCGTTACTCGAAAAAGTTAGATCACAAACGAGATGTGCATCGACAGAGAAATCAAACGGCGAGTTGATAATGCATCATTCAAGAGATACGGAACAGAAACAATGGACTGAAACATGTATTCATACTCTTTCTGCCATATCAAAAATCTTCAACTCTCAACGAAAATCACTTCTTGCTCTCAATGATTTCGGAGCAGTTTGGGAAGCGTTTCTCGGATATTTGGATTGGGCAGCCTGCTATGAAAATGCTGAGTTATCACTGTCCGCGATACGCAGTTATCAAGAAGTCCTCCTGGGAAAGATTTCTTCTCAGACACTGAATGTTAATAGCCACGAGAAAAGCAATGGATCCGAATCTACGATAGATGCAGTGACTCCAGAGTTACCACAAGCTCAATGGGTAGAATCTTGGAAAGTGTGGCTGAGAATTTCGAGAGGATTAGCCAGACAAGGATGTGCAGCGGTAGCAAACTCGGTGAATGCTGAAACGAAATCAATATCCTCGACTCCTCGAATGAACTCATCCTCGTCATCCTTGACATCACTGGCTCCAGGTGTTTATGTTCCAGGTCCATCCCACTTGACAGCTATTCTTCACATCTTCCCTCCATTGTTCGACAGAGTAGCCAAGAGCATTACTGTAGATGATCTGAAGTACGAGAGTCTCCCTGCTGTCTTGGAGAGTATGATGAATGTACCGATTCCGTCTGAGCAAGCTCCATTCGTCCTTCCTTCATCCACCACTCATCTTACACCCACACAAGAAGCACTTCTGGAGGCCGTCAAAATCGTATTTGTAGAATGTACGATTTCGGGAACTACACTTCGAACCGCGATTCCCGATCAAATCAGACTTCTACTCAAGTTTGCAAGTATGGCAACTCAAAGGATTTCTCCGAACAAGGTTGCACCGGGAGGACAAAAAAGCTATGTGAGATTTGGTTGCTTCTTTCAAAGCTAATTTTTAATGGTTCTTTTCTCAGAGAGAATACGCACTGACAACGATTGTCCCATTCTCCGAATACTCTCTCCGAATCGCCATCGAATTCTACACGTCAACATCTCAATATCCGGATGTTGCCAACTCGTTGATCGGCATAGACATCATAAAGTTCCTTGGGGAGCCTCTCTACATGAAGTATACATGCATATCAGCAAGCACGTGGAAATTAGCAGCCAGTTCTTTGATGTCAGTTTTGAGAACATCCATACCGTATGCTCGTCAAAATCCTGAAGTTTTCCGAGGCCTTTGGTCCACTATTTGTGAAACAATGGAAAGGTGGCTCTTTACTCCGAAGTAAGTTTATGTGCCTCCTTTTTCCTCCTCATCCACTTTCTTTTCGCTCCGGTTCCAGTAAATCAAGCCGCCTAGCTGCCGATGAAAGAAAGAGAGATGAATTGATGGAGTGTCAAGCGATTGAAATAATCAGGAATGAAATGCTAGCTTATGCTTCTCGCCTTCCACAAGAAGATGTTCAACGACTGGTTGCTCTCCTTCATCGTGGTTCCATTTCTCAGATCGACTCTACGGATGTTCTTGGTAAGTATTCTACCGTTTGGATATCTTCTAACTCTGTCCCTCACTTACGTATTGGTTTTGGTGTTCTTTTATTAGCTCACTTCACTGATCGCATGTTTTCGGTGTACTCAGTAACAACCCTCGAGTTCAGCTTCAGACTCCCACACCCAACGTAACGAGCTGGCCAAAGCCTGTTTCGATGCGCTTCTGATGTCAACTGATGGTGCACAAGCAGGAATTGAAGAGGAAGATGGAAAAGGAATTCTGGGGAATGTCGCCGTTACGAGTCTTCTTCAAAGATGCACCCAAGTGATGATATATCTGGAATCCCATGAAATAACAATGATTTTCAGGTCATGTCCGATTTTTGTAAAGATTGGTCGGCTGCCGGAGACCTCCGCCTACCAAGGTCTCGAATTCTGGAGATCATATCGGCCCTTCAAGCCATCGACTCATTGATTGCACGACTAGCAAAAGAGCCACGAATGACTGAACTCTACTCGCAACTCGTTTCGTTATTCCCATCAGTCGTTGATGTGATGCCATGTTGTCATGCTGATGCTCAACTCGAACAACAGCTCATAAAAACAATCAAATCCTACCAAACACTTTTCCTTCTTCAAAACATACCGCAATGTTCCGTGTAATAGCGTCTTTATATAGCCATGTTTATTTATTTGATTTTCTGGGTTTTACGTTAACTATCAACATTTTTCGTATAGCATATGGGTTATTGAATCGTTTATAGATCACTTCACAGTTGCCTTTTGCCTCATATTCTTATCAGTCCTCCAGTTCTTGTATAGTTTCGAGTGCTCGTCCTTTTCAGATAAAACGAGTTTATTGTCTGTGATCCAACTCTTCCCCCGCTGCTCGTTCTTTTTGATGATTTAGCCCCCCTCATCGATATCCTGGACTGTTATAAAATAATGTTGTGAGATATACATATAGCCGTTCAACCTGTAATAAATCTATCAGAGTTTTACAATAATCACTGCAATGCATCTCAGGAAAGTTTCATTTCTAGTAAATCCTTATTGTTCATCGTTCCTAGTGCATACGAGAAAGGTTTTCATGGTAGAATGAGCATCAATTACAATCGATGGTGGACTCTGAAAAATGGAGAGCTGCTGGAGGAAGTCGACGGAAGTTTCACGAAGATTAAAGAGAACTATCTGGTATTTCCTGGAACCACAACCAAGCTGGATGTGGATATTCTGAAAACAAAATCCGAAGAAGAGATTGTGGATTGTATTTTGAATCAAGAAGGATCATGGAGTGTTGTATATTACGATCATCAACTGGGGAAAATCTTTATTGGGAGAGACGTATTCGGAAGACAATCGCTAGTATTCAACTTTGATCTCATGATGTTCGGATGTCGTTCAAAACCTGGAACACAAGGTCAATGGATTGAAATTCCTTTCGGACAAGTTACTGAGCTGGATTCAAAGATGATACAAAATCCATCAATGACTTCTTATCTGGAAAACTATCCAGAGGTTAGAGCAGAAATCAAAAATACCCTATTTTCTCTAATGACCGCCTCCCACCTTAACTCCCTTTTGACTAAGTTTATCTCGGTTTTCATAACAAGCAGCAAATTGTTGTCAACTAACAAAGTCTTCCGCACGTTGTTTTCAAAATTTTTTTAGTTTTCCACTTCTTTATATTTCTCACATGAACCGAGATAAATTGGTCAAGGCGACGGTAAAAAGTGTCGGTCAAGTAGAGAAAATACGGTAGTAGAAAACTAAAATTTTCCAGGGTATCCTGGACGAATACTTTACCAATCATCAGCTCAACCGAAAAGTCGTACATCATAAAGATCAACTTCTGAATGTCAGTAGATCCACTGGAGGAGAGATGAACACGGATAACACTCAATTCCTTTTCGAGAAAGTGACAGAAGCAACAAAAATTCTACTGAGGAATTGTAATCTTTTTGAACTTTCTGTTATGGGAGAGAACTTACGATTTTCAGACAACAATAGTCATGTAGCTGTATGTCTTTCTGGAGGAGTGGATTCAACATTTATTGCTCATGTGGTTCATGCAAGTATTCCGTCAAAAATGAAGATTGATCTAGTGAATGTTGCGTTTGGAAATAGTGACAAGGTTTGGTATCTGATCTCAAGTTTCCAGGATACTCTCTTTCTTCAGGAATGCGAGCAAGCTCCTGACCGTAACCGTGCAAGGAAGGCTCTGGAATCTCTTCAGATAGCTTATCCAAATCGTGAATTCCGTTTGATTCTCGTCAATGTGGACAATAAGACACTCGAAAAGCATCGAATTGAGTCGGTTGCTCCGGCTGCTCATCCAGCCAGTTCTGTTCTTGATGACTCTCTTTCTTGTGTTCTTTGGTTCGCCGTGCGAGCAAATGGCATCGATAGTGAGAGTCTGAATCATGAGAACTCTCCTGCGACGACATGCCTTCTTGGATCAGGAGCAGATGAGTTATTGGCAGGATATGCAAGACATCGGACTCGATTTGAAAAGGGAAGAATCAAGGAAGACATTGCTGAAGAATGTGAGAATGAGCTAAGACGACTGGGCTCGAGAAATGGAGGAAGGGATGCGAGAGTGGCAGCTCAGCTCGGAAAGACTATCTTGTAAGTTTCTACAGTAATCATCAAGAAACTTTTTTTCTGGCAGATCCCCATTGCTCGAGGATTCTGTGGTCATTTGGCTGAACTCCCTTCCAGTGGATTCTAAGTGGGATCTTTCGTTGCCGCGGGGAATTGGAGAGAAGCAGTTATTAAGAGAGACTGTGAAGATGTTAGGATCCCCATGCGATGCTCCAAAACAAGCGATGCAGTTCGGTTCAAGAATGGCGAAAATGAGTAATGCAGGAGACAGTTCTATCAAAGGAAGCGACAAATCACCTCACTTGTTTAAACACTAATTTTTGTTTTTGTCTGTTATCTATGGAATAAATGGGTTTGAATGCAATCTATGTTTATTGAAAAAAGAGCCATTGGATCTAAGCCTTCTGGACAGCACGGTGTCTCTTGGCGACGGCACGGTGCTTGGCAGCGACGACACGACGAGCCTTTGATCTTCTGGCAGCTACAACCTTTCTGCGGGAGACAGAACGGTGCTTGGCAGCAACACGATTGCGAGCAACAGCGGCTTGAGCACGAACGACAGAGGAACGAGATGGGCATGGGCAGTAGGCGGCATCACCTCCTGGCTGCCCGGCTGCTCCTGGAGTTCCTGGTGGTCCGGCGTTTCCTGGTTGTCCTGGATGTCCGTCTGGTCCTGGCTGTCCTGGCTGTCCTGGAGCTCCATCGTTTCCAGACTGTCCATCGTTTCCACGGGCTCCTGGTGGTCCTTGTGGTCCTGGTCCTCCTGGTGCTCCTGGACGTCCAACAGAGCGAGTTCCTGGTGCTCCTGGAGCTCCTGGTCTTCCGTCGTTTCCTGGTCTTCCTGGCTGTCCATTGTCTCCAGCTGGTCCTTGTGGTCCTGGAGCTCCTGGCCCTCCTCCAACGGCGTCTTGTCCTGGTTGTCCATCGTTTCCACGTTGCCCATCTTGTCCTGGTTGTCCTGGTGGACCTGGTGGTCCAGCTGGGCACACGATGCATCCATTGGCTGAGAGTGGGACTCCGAGGTTTCCATCGGCTCCTGGGGTTCCGTTCTCTCCGACCAATCCGTGGTCTCCATCATCTCCTGGGGCCCCTGGTGGCCCTGGTGGTCCGGGTGGGCAGTTGTTAGCGGCTGAGTTGGCTCCGCAGTTGCATTGTGCGGCTTGACGCTTAGCACGTCCGAAGAGGGACTCGTAGACTTGACGTTGCTTGTCTCCTTGTGGGACAACAGTCATCATTTGGTGCCAGACGGTGTTAGCATCGTCCTGAACATTCAGAAAGTTTAATGATGAGTCATTCCGAATCCAATTTCTTACCTTGAAGTTCTCAATGTTTCTGGTCACATCGTCATAGTAGTTGTTGACATCATTGACGAGATAAACCAATGAGACGACCGAAGCAAAGACGGCCAAAGTGGAAGCCGCAGCCGCAATGGAAACGAGATAACGAGCCGTCGACATTGCTGTCTTGTCTTTTCAGCACTCCTAGATTCCTTTTTATACTATCTTACCCCTTACTGTAACAGTCCATCTCTTTCAGTTTTTTTTTGCTGGATTTTCGAGGGCATTGTGTGTGTTTTTGTGTAACATGGAATCAGTGTGTAGGTTATAGGAGATTGCAGACAGAAACTGTGTAAGACGGTTTGCTGAGAAACAAAAAAGGTATCTTCTGATACGGGAGAGAGTGTAAACTTTTGGGAGAAAAAATACTTCGTGGAAGTTAATTGCTTTCGCTTTCGTTATCATCATTTGAGAGAAAAAAATTTGAGAATAGAAGACACAAATTTAAGTTGAGACAAACTTCAAAGATCTTGCTAATCGAATGACTGGTTCTGAAATTTGATTTCAGTTATTCAACTTATGAGTTCGTATTGGAGGTTACTGAAAAATCCAGATTACAGTAATCCCACTCCTTATGGTAGCTTTGAACCATTCCGATGACAACCTATCACCAGCATGCCATCTTTAGGGTACCTCTGAGAATTTTCTCTAAATTTGCTCAAATATAGAATCGAATGTGGGCTTTCAGATGTACTAGGTGGCTATCTGCGCAAACTTCTAGAACTCGAGATATTTAGCTCCAAAGTTTGGTGCATTTTTCACCATATCCGCCGTTCAAACGGCTTCCTCTCTCCCCCACTCTTTTGTACGCCTTACGTGAAGTCAAGAAAACATGGGAAAGTGGCCGAGTGGATAGCAGGGATGGGTGCAAGGAACGTGGTGTTGGTTCGACTCTCGACAAAGTTGATTTTCTTTTTTTCATTTTTTCAAGACTTTCTGAAAAATTTTCCAAGTTTTTTTCAAGTTTTTGAGTTTTGCAGATCTCAAAACAATCATGATTTGCTGCCAAAAAAACGCTGATTGTTGATTTTGTTATCAAACTTCGTCAATTCTGCTCACTTAAGCTTCATGATGTTTTTTGGCAGCAAATCATGATTGTTTTGAGATCTGCAAAACTCAAAAACTTGAAAAAAACTTGGAAAATTTTTCAGAAAGTCTTGAAAAAATGAAAAAAAGAAAATCAACTTTGTCGAGAGTCGAACCAACACCACGTTCCTTGCACCCATCCCTGCTATCCACTCGGCCACTTTCCCATGTTTTCTTTACTTCACGTAAGGCGTACAAAAGAGTGGGGGAGAGAGGAAGCCGTTTGAACGGCGGATATGGTGAAAAATGCACCAAACTTTGGAGCTAAATATCTCGAGTTCTAGAAGTTTGCGCAGATAGCCACCTAGTACTTCTGAAAGCCCACATTCGATTCTATATTTGAGCAAATTTAGAGAAAATTCTCAGAGGTACCCTAAAGATGGCATGCTGGTCAGAGTTGTTAAGAATTCCAAATTCTGGCTTCCGACTCCCTGATAAAAAGGTGACAGCCGTTCCTATTTGATGCGGAACGCATAGGTCCTAAAATTTACAGGGGAAACGTTTCATTCTGTGAGTTTGGGAGAATCTTTTTTTTCTCTGAAAAGTCAATAATGATTCATTGAGTATTTTTTGGATAAAGCCTTCAAACATAAAACAGTGAAGGAAGCATACAGTTCAGAATAAAGCTCAATGAGAATACTTTAGTTGTACATTTCCAAGAAGACCATCATCTAATATCCGCATTTGTAGATCATAACGTTTACCTGGAATCGAAAAAAGTTTTCTGGACCCTCCGAAACGCACTTTATTCTATTACCTTATTGCACTTGAGTAGAATAAAATGACCCATCTCATAGCTGACTCGACTTCCGAAGCATTTTCCACAGATGACGTGCCACGTTGCACCGAACTTCTTATCGAGTTCTTCCTTCACGAATGCAGCCACGTCCTTGTCGATGTTGTAGAGACGTTGAGCTTCTCGAACAACCAGAATGACCATGTCTCGTTGAGAATCCTCCATGTCGGTCTCTTTCACTTCAATCTTCTCTTCTGACATCCTTCCTTTTTAATTTCTCTCAATCGGAATGTCTTGATCAATAGAAGTTGTGGTAGGGAGAGAGATCGAGAAAGTTCTGGAATCGGAAAAGCGGTTAGATTGGAGAAGAATGTCAGAGGGGAGAAATAGAAGAGAACAGAGAGCACATCATTTTGAAAAATGACTCTTCAGTTGATCAGTTAATCCGCAGCAAAAGAAGTTCAAAACAAATGAAACTTTGAAACTTCATCGAGCACAAAGAGAAGGGAAAAAAGTCACAGATTGAAACTCACCGAAACTGGCTAGTTCATAAATTAAAAAAAAAAAACTTTTTTTTCCAGAAACCAGCGATGGCATCAACAAGAAGAGCATCGCTTTGCTTTGAGTTTTCGACTGTGAGAAATCAGAATATTTTTCAAAATAGAAAATCATGACTGGAGCCGAGTTAGGATACCTCAAAGTTTCTATCCAAACTGAAGAAGTAGATTGATGAGATACGAGAGTTCACTTCGATTATATTTTTTAAAAAGCCTATTACTAGGTTTAAAGGTTCACTGTGAAGCACGGTGTCATACAAGGAGATTTCGGCTTCTCTGGCTTCTCTAGTTGCATTGTCTTTTGACGATCTTGATCAATGTTAAACCACGACTGAGATTCATAACTCAGCACCAAAATTTAAAAAAAAACGGAGGTTAGATTAATATCCTCACAATTTTCTGCCTGTGATTAAGGACATCCCATTTCACCTAAACTTTTGTATGTTTAGCCAGAGAAACAACTTTCGATGTCATAACTCGAGTACTGGTAGCATTTCGCCAATGTTTATTTTAGAATCTGAACCGGACTTTGACTTCATCCAGATTGTAAGAAAAATAAACACGAGAAATCGAGCAATTTCCTTGTAAATGGCATACCGTATTTTCACTAATAGACCGGCTACTCCTTTCCGTCGCTTTGACCTAATTAGTTCCGCTCCTCTAAAAGATGCCAAGAAGTGGTCAACTAACAAAATTTTCATAAAAACTTGAGCAACAATTTGTTGATTGACAACTTTTTGATAGTTGTTTCAAAAACCGAGAAAAATTGCATCAAATTGACGGAAAAGAGGTACCGGTCTACTAGAGGAAAAATGTCAATCAGAATCAAATGTTGGTTTACTACAGTACTCCACAAAAAGATCGTTCCACTTTGACATTTCACGTGTAGAGCATTCTAGGTCAACATTCGGACTAAAGTAGCATCATGAAAAATGTTCAGCTCCAAAAATCATTTAAGGTCATGGAATGGATTTTTTTCTCACATGACCTAGTTTTTGAAATTTTCGAAATTTCCATTTTCCGGGTTTTGGCTGATCCACAAAAAGATCGTTCCACCCTCCAAAAATGACTGATTTAGGTCAATGAGGTCAACTTTTCTAACAGACTATGGTTAGAAAGAACAGGCATCCTCGAAAACCTAGGAAGATGATTCGAAAATTTTGGCAACTTTGACCTGTCGGCTGCCACGACCTCAGGTATCACTGGGAACTGTTTCAGGACTTTTGAAGGCCAAAGCTGCTTGAAATTTGCAGGATTCCGTTTGTAAACAATTTTTCAGCAGTTTTCCATCAGTCTCGTGTTGGCCCGCACCAGAAAACTCAAAATGCAAGGGTGATCTGGAGCGTGAGGCTGCTGGTGTTGACTGACATAATGGAAACAGAGGTGTCATATGTGATTCCACGTTTCCAAACCTTGAAATTTTTTTGAATTCTGATGCACCATATCTGATTCTATCCTATCAAAGCAATTTCAGTTTGCTATGAGCCTATTCAGGGCTTCCAGAGCGCTTCCTATCACTCAAGGCATCCACAGTGTCACTGAAGTTCGGATTGTTGAAGGACTCGTGGGTGTCGGGACCAGGATTTTCAGCCTATCGTGTCCGATAACTTTATGGATAAACACCGCACCTTATTCATGAACTGATTACTCGAGATTAAGATACTCGAGTCTTCGGCATCACATCATGACCTATGAACAACAGGAGCCCTTGGATTCTTGTGCTCTGGAAGCCCTGAATAGGCTCATAGCAAACTGAAATTGCTTTGATAAGATAGAATCAGATATGGTGCATCAGAATTCAAAAAAATTTCAAGGTTTGGAAACGTGGAATCACATATGACACCTCTGTTTCCATTATGTCAGTCAACACCAGC
>LR545063.1:45832-112517 GCA_900536305.3 Caenorhabditis sp. 40 LS-2015 | reverse complement strand
CAATGAGGTGCCTTGACTCACGGTGATATTCGATCACCCATAACTCGCTCAATTTTTGAGATAGAGCAAATCTGAGCACAGATTTGAAATCCTTGAGGAAAACTCACGGTGATATTCGATCACCCATAATCCTTGAGGAAAACTACGTATTCGACCGTGAAGATTCCAAATCTGTGCTCAGATTTACTATAGCTTAAAAATTGACCGAGTTATGGGTGATCGAATTTCACCGTGGTTCAAGGCACCTCACTGAGATTTTGACAAGTTCCGAAAACTGGGAGGTCAAAAAAGTGTCATACTAACAGAAAAATTCTCCATACATTTCATCAACCTGTCAACAAGGATCAAGTTGACGGTGAGAACAGATACGATCAGGTCGGTCCTCGGTCCGCAAATCGTGAAAATCTTCTCGATATTCACACGGTGGGATTTCTCCAAACCCTCTCAATGGTCTATCCTCCCACTTTTTGGAACATGTCAAAATCTCAATGAAGTGCCTTGACTCACGGTGATATTCGATCATTCATAACTCGGTCAATTTTTGAGCTAGAGTAAATCTGAGCACAGATTTGGAATCCTCATCCTCAAGTTGTTTCCAGATCAAAAACGTGGATGGAAACTTTTTTCGATTTTTGAATAAAAGCTGTTGGCTAGAAAACCTATTTTCACGATTTGCGGGACCTGATCGTATCTGTTCTCACCGTCAACTTGATCCTGTTGACAGGTTGATAAAATGTATGGAGAATTTTTCTGTTAGTAAGAGATTTTTTTGACCTCCCAGTTTTCGGAACCTGCCAAAATCTCAGTGAGGTGCCTACTTTTTTTCTGTTCCAGGTCGATTGACTTTGAAAATCGAAAAAAAAATTTTGAAAAAAAAACTTTCGACTCTATTCTAATTTTCATCAAATTCTGAAGAAAACCAGTGAATTTTTAAACGGTTTTCGAAAACGCGCCGAAGGTGCGCCTGCCTCCTTTTGTCCGTTTTACCCCAAATTTCGTCCCAGCCAGTGCCCCCGCAGTTGACCCAATTCTCTGATTCTCTGCGTCTCTTCCAAATCTTATCTCTCTTCCACTTTTCTGTTTTCCCCCAACCACTTCATTCATTTACCCTTCATCCGATACACTCCTCTAATCATCCATATCCCCTATATAATGTAGTTTGTAGTCTATTATTGTAACTTTAATATTTTCGTGTTTTTTTCTGGCACCGTCTGCTTTGGAGCCTCTTTTTTTCGTTATCCAGTGATTTTACTGAAAATTGACTTTCTGGACTGAAAATTTGTTTTGGTGAGTTTTTTTTTTGAGAATCTCTGGCGCATTTTTCAGATTGAAAGAAGTTTGAAAGATACCGTTCACTTGAAACCTCTGTGACTTTCGAAAGAATTTTCGGAAAAATTTTCGAAAATTTTTGTTCGAAAAAATGTTCGAACGATTTTTCGAACATTTTTCGAAAAAAAAACTAATGCGGCTTTGAATTCACAGTACTGCAGAGCAGACTATGATACTTCGAAATGACGCATTGCGCTTTTGAAGAGTTTTTGAAAATTTCGGCAAAGTTTTCGTGTGATTTTTCGAAAACATTTTCGGATTTTGAAGTTTTCGAAATTTTTTCCGAAAAACACACACTGCAAAGTATTCAAAATGAAAATGTCAATACAGTTGATGTGTCTCTATCACTAATCATCTGCCCTTTTACCGAGTCACATGAAAAAACCAAAAAAAACGTTCCGAAAATTTTTTAACCTTCAAAAAAAATTTTCGAACAACTTTCCGAAAAATGGTCTGTGTCTAATTTATCCTGTTTTTTGGTCAATAATACATTCTATTGATAATAATGATACAAGTTCTGTGTTCTTGTCTCGCAATCATATTTTTGCTTGCCGCCCATTACAGGTTCTTTGCTTTTTGTCTCGGATGCTTGCCATCTGGTTTTTTCATGTTACTCGGTATAAAAGCGGAAACGGTTCGGATAGAGACGCATCCGACTGTTCTGGCATCAGTGTTGGTTTTTCGAAAAAATCGAAATTTTTCAGAAAATTTTGCTCGTGAGAGAGCCCCGGTGCTGCGCCGGCGTCCGGTGAACCGGTACCGGCCGGTGCTGGGGTTCCTGCACTCGAGCGTCGTCCGATGGACGTTCTCCGTTCTTCTGACCAATCTTCGACTTCGTGAGATGGGACCCCGCCATTACTCATTCCGCCATCGAGGCGGGAATGAGTACGGTGTGGTGCAGGTGGCTCGATTCTCGTATGTTTTATCCTTTTTTTGTTTTGTAATTGAATTTCTTACTTTCAGACCGTCTTCATATGCTTTTTACTGCGACCGCTACGGTATGCATATGACGGTGGGCGAGTACTTCGCGACGAGGTATGACTACGAGGTCGAAGATTCCGACTTCGTGGTCTACTTCTCCCATCGTCCCACGGCCGTCTACCCAATGGAATGCATTCTGGTGCAATACTGACTCATCCTTCGGATCAAGATCAATTTTGTTGCTTTTCTTTTCTCCACTGTTCCTTTTTCCTTTTGTATCCTCAATAAAATCTTTGTTGTTTGATTTGTTTTGTTGACTAAAGGATATTATTTTCGTCAAGCGGAGGGATGTGTCTGATCTTGGTGGTCATCGTTCTGTTTTAGGGTATTGTTGTGACGTTCTTTTTCTGGAAGGGGAGTCTGTCGTTCTTGTTTTGTTTTCGATTACGATTTCTTCGGAATGATGTGTCAGTTGTAATTGGTGAGGTTTGAAGTTGAAAAGAAAAAAAAGGAAAAGGAACAAGGCTTAAAGCGTCGGTTGAGATCGAGAAAAGGGTGTGTTCTTTGATATCTTGTTAGTGTCTCCCAGAATCCGCTAGGAGTCTGAGACATGCTGGTACTATGCATAGTATATGACGGCTGCTGATACTGCTAGGACAAAAAGAACCGGTGATATCGGAACGATTCCTTTGCTGATTGTGTTGCCGATGTTCCATATATCTGGTACGTCTCATGTGTGAATATATATACGTAAAAAGCAACAAACATGCATGAAGACGCAACACATCGTCAATTTTAATCAATTTATTATCCAACGTCATGAATCCTGCCACAAAGATTAAAGTCTTCAGAGATTCCCTGCTGCTTTCCAGTATTGTTTCAAGGATATCCGTCATGTATATAACTGCTGGTCCCCACATGTTAACCAATTTCAATTCTTGAAGCTGTTGAGTTGCGAGCAGGCTCACTTCCAACTGATTGTACCATTTACCACCGCTTTCGTGATCGTGAGAGACTGTTTCAGGTTTTCGATTTGCTCGTGTGTGAAGTGCACACATTCCAGACTCAAACGCTTGTAGATCTTGTTGCTCACGTTTTCAGGAAGCTTTGTTGCGGAGATTCGACCATTTCCTGTAATATAAACAGATTGATTTCCCTTTAGAACGTTCTTTCTTGTTTCATTTCTGCCCATCATTGTACCGGAACAGATTTCCTTTCAGATTCAAACGTTCAAGAAATACTCACCACTGAGGAATCGTCTCACGACCTCATCCAATGCATACTCCTCCAGTGAAATTGAATCGTCTCCGTTCTCATCCATTTTGTCACTCAGTGTCGCAGCCAACGATTTCATACTCGTGGGGTTCTACGGAATGAAATTTCTTGCATTTGATGTAGTCGCTACTGGAAAATCAAAAGTTCGTTAATGTTTGAGAACCGATTTTAACTCACTCTATTAAACCATTCTCAAACGGTTCAATTTTCACTGTGAAGTTTGTTTTTGGACAGCTCAAAATGCCGGTGAAGTTGAAGACCGTGCTGCCGCTTTGACATATTCCCGCCTTGGCCTGACGGACGTTTACTGAAAAAAACGGAATTCTTGCTGGACTTTTTTAGGCCCCTGTTTTAGACCTTAGACCCCAAACATTGAAAATTTCAAAGTAGGTCATGCTTATATTCGTTTTGAAGGATTCTTTATGAGAAATTCAAAAATCAAACTTTCCTCAGATTAGGACGAAAATTCACCAAAATATGAGGGTTTTCATGGTTGGACCCGTAAATTTTTTTTTTAATTTTCCCGTCTTTTAACTTCGCTCATTTTCAAGATTGGTCAGTAAAATTCCTTCACTTTGTCTTCAGTCCCTATCTCCAAAAGCGACACGAAAGTTGAGCCAAACATTGCTCAGTTTTCTCTGAGTAATCAATCATTGGTCCCTGCCAAAACGTTTGTTCCTTCGAAAAATGTAATCCTCTAGAGAGGAGAAATAGGGTTTGTGTAGAGGAGACGCAGGTTTTGATGGATTGGGCACATTTTGAGTGGGCCTCAGCTTCGAAAAGATGGATAGCTCAGCTTTAGAATTCATGGAAAAACAAGGAAAAAGCCACCAAGAAAAATTTTCTAAAATTTGAGCTAAAAATCACTGGGAAATCTTAAAAATGAGCAAAGTTAGAAAGACTTGAGAATTTTCAAAACAAAATTTCACAATTTTCTATAAACTACCACACCTCGATCAATTTTCATTGAATTCTCGTAAAATTCATATTTCTAAACTTCTCAAGTTTCAAACTTCAAAATGAATATACTCATGGCCAACTTTGAAATTTCAGATATTTTTTGCGGTCCCCATATGAACATTGTATCTCGGTTAGTTTTTGATCGAACTCAATAAAATTAAACTTTTTGAAATTTTCAAAAAAAAAAACTCTTTCAAAATGAGTATAATCATAACTGTATTCACAATTTCCAATATTGGAAGATCCGATCACAAAAACCACCATATCTCGGTTCCTTTTCAGCTGATTTTTATGAAATTTTGATTTTCGAATTTTTCATGAAAAATCCTTCAAAATTAGTATGATCATGACCAGTTTTGAAAATTTCCATACTAACGAGTCCTAAGCCCCGCCCACCTCAAAAAAAATATCTCAAACTCACTTCGAAAATGCCCCAGAAGCGGTGAAATTGTTTCCATTGTTAACCTGGAACAAAATCTAAATGCATTCATCTTTTCAACTCTTCCAACTCACCATCATTTGAAAATTGGCTGGTAAAGTATAGTATTTAAAAAGTTTCAGAAAAATCAGAAAAAAAAGAGAGGCCCCGTGAGCAGTTGGGGGCCTGGAGTCTTGATGCTATAGTAGTAAAGCTATCAACTACATTGTGGGGAAGCAGAATGACTCGGGGGCCGGGTAAAAGCGAGAGAGTATTTGAAGCGAGAGACGCAGACAAGAAGAAACGCTTAGGGAATGTTTCTGGAGGCTGGCGCCCCAGAGAAGAGAGGGATAGCCTCGAAAATCAATGGTTTGCTGCCCGCGCCCAAGGACGATAGGAGAGTGAGAAGCATACGGAGAGACGCAGAGAAAATGGAATCATGAAAATTTTATGCCTGGGGTCTTGAGAGAAGAGAAGAGAGCGGAGGAAGACGGAGACGCATTCTCAAGACAGGCCATGACCCCATTGAAGTTGGTCAGAAACTGGCTAGTCTTTCACTTTTTGATCAACCTGCAGATCAAACTATGCAAGTTAGATATTTGGAAACAGCAAGAAAAGACGCTTCGAATGAACGTAACTGTATACCGACTTCGGTTTTTGTTTGGATTGTGCCGCATGTTCAAAAACGACAATTGCACCATTGAAGTTGGTCAGAAACTGGTGAAAACTACATTTTCAGGCCGAAATCATAAATTTTGTCGGCCCGGGCCTTCCAGGTCCTTCTTTTCTCATAGTTTATTTTTGAACTAAAAAAACTTTATATCCGGGCCAAAATCAGATAATTCTGATGCTGAGAAATATGATGATCAAATGATCAAGTATTCTACTAGAAATCGCGGAACCCTTTTTTTTGTTTGATTGGTACTGTACCTGTCTCCACGCTGAAGAAGTAGCATAAAGCAAAACTCAAAGTGAATATACAGTACCGTTCAATAAGATACACAATTTGACCATTTTCAGTGCAAAATGGTCACCTTTGAGCAGTTGAAAAAAAAGGTTTCAATTATCCGATTATAATGAAACTTGGTGAATGTCTTTTACAACTCTAGATCTTCATTTTTGTAGTTGACAACTTCTTACGAAAATTGCTGTGAAATGAGTTACGTCGCGTATAGTCACGCGACATAAAAACTTGGTACATTTCAGTGCAAATTTCGAACTTTTTCGAACCAATGATCTTCAACGAGCCATAACTCACTTGATTGTGATTTTCGTAAAACGTTGTCAACTGCAAAAATGAAGATCTAGAGTTGCTTAAGACATTCACCAAGTTTCATGAAAATCGGATAATTGGAACCTATTTTTTCAACTGCTCAAAGTTGACCATTTTGCACTGAAAATGGTCAGATTGTATTTCTTATTGAACGGTACTGTAAACACAAGTGATCCTTCCAATTAGGGAAATTTTCATTCAAAATATCAGTATGGAAAATTATATAAAATACAGAGACAGCAATCAATGGGTCCGTGAGCTCTGACCGAGTGGCTTCAGGCATTTGCTCTTGCAGTTGATCTCGTCTACATTATTCACCTCAGAAATGCATTTTTTCCTGAAAAAAGAAATAACTATTGTTCCATTTCTTCCAGCTCACTCACTTGCCGGAATTTCGTTCTCAATGGCAACTTTGACTCGGAAAGGAGAAACGTCTCGCAAGAGGTGAGAACACTCCGAGATGAGCGATTCCTTCCACATTCGAATCTGTAAATTTTAAAAATAGTGGAATGTGAAAAGTGCTCTATGAAATACCATCAAGATAGTGCTCTCCGTGAAGCACCTCCAGGAATCCTTCTTAGCCTCAACAAAACGCCCGAAAAACATGGATTTGAAGTAGTCGCTTTTAGACGCTAGAAACTTCTTGAGAACGTAAAATTTTTTCTCCACCGGCAATAAGCACAATGTCTGAGTATTGTTTCCGGTTTTCATCAAAGTTTCTCGTCACTTCCATTTCCACAAATAGCTCATCTTTCACTGCAGCTCGTTCCACGTATTTCCAAATCAAAAGTGACTCTTGTCCGATTCTCCTGTAATTTGAATTGAAGGAGGGTTCCGGGAATGTTTTTTTTTTGGTGCTTCATCTATCAAATGATTAGATTCTGAAAACCATGAAGACAACTTTCAAAAACTTCTCCAAATATCTGAAAGTCCGCCTCAATGACGCCAATTTACAAGAACGTTATCACTAATTCAAAATACAATAAAATTAGGTTTTTTGGAATTTTCATTAAAAGTCCTTCCAAATGAATATACTCAAAGCTCATTTTGCAACTTTCAATATTTTCCTGTCCCACCGCGGAAATTACCGTATCTCGGTACATTTTCATGCAAATTCGAAAAAACTTTTATTTTTGGATTTCTTATGAAAAACCCTTCAAAATGAGTATAATCATGATCTACTTTGAAATTTTCCATACTAACGAGTCCTAAGCCCCGCCCACCTCAAAACAAGTCTCCAAAACTCACTTCGAAATTGCACAGAATCGATGAAATTGATTCCATGTTTAACCTGAAAAAAAACCAAAACTACTTTTCTTTCAACTCTTCCAACTCACATCATTTCAAAATTGGCTAGTAAAGTATAAAAAATGTTCAGAAAAATCAATAAGAATCAGAAGAGGCCCCGTGAACAGTTGGGGGCCTGGAGTCTTGATGCTATAGTAGTAAAGACATCGACTACATTGTGGGGGGTAAGAATGCCTCGGGGGGCCGTGAAAGTTAGACGATATTTGGCACGAGAGACGCAGACAAGAAGAAACGTTTGAGAATGTTTCTGGCGGCTGGCACCCCAGAGAAGAGAGGGAGAGCCTCGAAAAGAAAAAGTTCGCTGCCGGCGCCCAAGGAAGATAGGAGAGTGCGAAGCATACGGAGAGACGCAGAGAGAATGGAACTGAACAAAAAAGAATGACAGAAAGACTGATGACACTGGCTAGGATAGAGTGTAATCCCTTTCCTTTTCTTCCCAAAAAAAAAAAGAGGAAAGAAAAGTCGGGTGCGTGTTTTTAAGATACCAGAGGGGCATGTCCCTCGGGCCAATGTGAAATTTTGAAATTTTAGAAAATGTGTGAATTAATTCCGTGAACTCGTCACTCTCCCTATTCGAATGTGAAAGTACTGATTGATGAGGTTTTTGAGCCCTCTCGACCTCATTTCTCAACGAGTCGAAAATCGGAAAAGACAGGCATCATTAAGACCCAAATTCTGATGGCCTGTGAAAATTTGAGAAAATTCGGTCCAGTGGGGTCTTCGTCTGGGCGGGAGACCCACACACAAACAGACACACAGACAGACAGACAGACAGAATTTGCGTTTGTTAATAGTAAAGATGCCATAACTCTGCCCATTTTTTATGGAGAATCAGAAGAATCAGAAGAATAAGCATTTCAACATGAGATCGACGCTCCGCCTACTCACTGTGGCACCGAAATGCAAATTAAACAAAAAAGCATGAAAATTTTACATCTGTGGTCTTGAGAGAAGAGAAGAGAGCGGGTTGGAAGACGAGAGGGGCGCGTGCTCAAAACAGATCATGACCACAACCAATATGGTGTGATTTGAAGGGGCTGAACGATTGTTTTACTATTTTCTTGGTTAGGTATCCGACAGTTTCAATTATGTCACTTTTTCTCCCCATTTTTTGATTTACAGTTCCTCGGCATAATCGATCCGAACTCTCCTACTCAATGTCGTTTCCTTTTTCGAATCATATCTGATTCACCATTTCTATCCAAGCAAAAGATGCTAGCAATGCGTTTTTCTTTCATCGTGGCTCCCTTTCGTCGCTCCCGCTCTAAGGTCCTTGCTCTCTCTTCTTCGTCTTTTCATGCAACTTCGAAGAGCCTGAGGGAGAGGGTCCCCTCTGGAGACAACATACACGAGATTCTCTATAGGGAAGGAGCATTTTGTTGGACTTGTTTGAAATGGGGGTCTTGGAAAAACGGCCGCCGCTGTTAGGATAAGGCTCGAGACTGTGATGAAGATTCTATTTATCCGAGCGACAGCCGAATCAATTGGAAAATGTTGAACTCTATCATTCGCGAATCTAATAAAGTTTGTTTATGGTTTGCAAATGGAAAAAAATGGAGGACAGAAATAGTCACGAATATTTATTCACTTGACATCAAAATTTGCAACATCGAAAACATGGGGAATGGGAATCAAGGAAAAATGTGTAGTTTCCAAATCGTCTCCTCTGCAAAATGAAGGCGTTTCGGTTGTGGATGTTTGACCTTTAGCGCTTCGTCCCTGAAAACAATAAGAGGGTCATAATTAAGAACATGAAACCAAATGTGCTCAAAACTTCAACTCACATAGTTTTTTTTGTTGATATGTTTCTGAACTTTCCTCCATAAGATGAGTATGAAGTGGAGTTGCAGTTGTGATGAATGGAGTACTCGGGAGTGTAGGCCACCTTAAAAGGCAATTCAACTCGCAGTACATTTTTCAGACTCACGTTTGGTTCATCCCTGTCATTCATGATCACCATCGCTTTGTGCTTCAAAACTCAGGTTTCCGTACAATGAAAATCGGTGTACTCAAGAACGCGAATTTCGTTTCTGGAATCTTTCTTATATATAATCCGCTAAAGGTTTGTCCTTCCGTGACTTGGTCAGGATGTCCGCATTCACGTTCCCGATAGAGAGTGACAAGTTCACGAAATTATTTTTAAATTTTCAAACTTTTCCATTTTTCTTTTCGAAAAGTTTCACGTAGATTTTAAACGCGCCGGAGGCGCCCAGCTATGCTGGTCAAAAGATAATAACTCACGCGTCTTCTCAATCAAACACTTACCTTCAACTTCCTTATGTAGAAAAACTGAGCGCAGAAGAATTCAGAAGGGCACGTCAATGTGATGTCGTACCAGATCACTGTATCATTGTACTTTCGGAATATTTCCGCATAATAGCCTTCGACCGACGTCCGCTTCAGACCTGATCCATTCATATTTGTCAATAAAGCCATTGCTAGTTAGAAGCACTTTAGTACTAACCAGTCCTAAGCCCCGCCCACTTCGAAGCAAATCTCCAAAACTCCTTCCGAAATCGAACAGAATCGATGAGATTGATTTTATGTTTGACCTGAAAAATCTCAAAAATACTTTTCTCTCGACTCTTCCAACTCACCATCATCTCAAATTTGGCTAGTAGCTTTTTTAAGTAAAAACAAATTTTCAGAAAAATCAGTATAAAAAGGAGAGGCCCCGTGAACAGTTGGGGGCCTGGAGTCTTGATGCTCTAGTAGCAAAGACATCGACTACATTGTTAGAAGGATGGCTCGAGGAGCCGGGAAAAAGTGAGAGAGTATTTGGAGCGAGAGACGCAGACAAGAAGAAACGCTTAGAGAATGCTTCGGGAGGCTGGCGCCCTAGGGAAGAGAGGGAGAGCCTCGAAAAGAAAAAGTTCACTGCCGGCGCTCAAGAGATGAAAAGAGAGTAAGGAGCATACGGAGAGACGCAGAGAAAATGGAACTGAACAAAAAAAAGAATGACAGAAAGACTAATGACACTGGCTAGGATAGAGTGTAATCCCTTTCTTTTTCTTTCCAAAAAAAGAGGATAGTCGGGTGCGTGGTTTTAAGACATGCCATAACTTTGCCGACAAAGAAAAGTTGGATTTTCAGAATCAGAGTTTTGTGCACAAAGTCGCTTGGAATGAGTATAAGCATAACAAGGTTTGAGAATTTTTTTTTTGAAAAACATTCGAAAAATTTTTAAAAATTTTCTCCGAAGAATGTATTCAATTCATATATGGATTTTTTTTCGATTGTGGTGCGTGCTCAAGACAGACCATGGCTTCATTGAAGTTGGTGAGAAAGTGTTGAAAACTAATTTCCAGAATCAGAAGATGTTCACAGTCAGAATGAGTATACGCATGGCTATATTTGCTCAAAGTTGTGTTTTCGGCCAGAGACGCAGAGAATACAATACCTTATCTCTGCAGGTCCTGCAGATCCAACTTTGGTGTTTGTACATTGAGAGTAAACAAGAAAAGACTCTTCAAATTAAAACATTTTATGTATTTTCGAGGGAGCATGTCAAGTTGAATTTGACGATCACAGGATCGGCGAGGGTGTTGGAGACTCCGAGTAGGAGCAGGATGATCGCAACACGGAACATCTTGAAGGTGTGATGAGACTGGATGGTAGAGAAGATTCTGTAATTTTCCAGATACCGGAACTCTTTGAAACACACTAGGAGTAAACCGTTCCCTCGGGAAGAGTGTAAAGTTCAGTTAGAACAAAACCCAAAAACCTTAAGTATTAATAGTAAAGACGTAAACTATATCGTTGGAATCAGCAAAGCAAGGCAGTCAAAATGAGTATAAACAAGACTGGATTTTCAGAATTTTTTTAATTTTCAAAATTCCAAGAAAAAACTCACTTGAGCTTCGGATGAACCCGTAATTCCCTTTTGGACCAGCATCATCTGAAACATTTATATTTTTATCATTTTTCATATTTTTCAAAAATAACTCACCAAAAAACTATTCGAAAAATTCAAAAATTTCCAGAAAAATCGATTATAGAAAAGAAGAGGCTCCAAAATCAGACGGTGCCAAAACAACAACCTTTGGTGTGGAAAACTACATTATATAGGGGGAACAGTGACAGGGAAGGGTACGAGTTGGAAGCGGAAAAAAATATGTGAGAGACGCAGAGAAAAAGAGACAAGAGAGAACGGTGCAAAGAAGAAGAAGAGAAGCTGGTGGTGTGGCATCCCGAACTGCAATAAAAAAAACCATGAAAATTTTATGCCTGTGGCCTTGAGAGGAGAAAAGAGAGCGGAGGAAGACCATGGCTTCATTGAAGTTGGTCAGAAACTGGCGAAAACTAGATTTTCAGAATCTGCAGATCATCACAATCCGAATGAGTATAAACATGACTATGTATCGAGAGGATTGTGAAGTCGGAAAAGCTGCCCTGGTCCCAACCACGTTCTGCAAACAGCAATCGGATATTCCAGCAGGATTAAGCACCGATTCCTAGGGATTCATCACTACGGATCAATGGCCAACTTCAAGTCCAGATCTCAATACGACGGATTTTGCGATGTGGGAATGTTTGACCCAACAAGTGTCCTCAAAAATTATCCGAGCCCTTAAAAACGCCTTGATCGTGGCATTGATCGAGTAAGACGTTAACTACCTCCGTAGTTGACTCCTACCAAAGTAGACTCTGAGAAAAAAGTGAAACAAGGAAGCTTTGAGAAATGTTGACGACATATTTTTTTTGTCGTCTGAAGTTTCATTTTTATGTGAACAAG
Organism: Caenorhabditis sp. 40 LS-2015; assembly: GCA_900536305.3. Lineage (NCBI taxonomy): Eukaryota > Metazoa > Nematoda > Chromadorea > Rhabditida > Rhabditidae > Caenorhabditis > Caenorhabditis tribulationis. The sequence continues at coordinate 100,298 of LR545063.1, read as the reverse complement.
AACAATACATCGAGCAACAGGTTCATTTTGAAAAAGTGAAGAACGTTAATAGATCAGCTCCTCTGGGATCCAGACGGCATCTCCACCAGCCATGTCTTTGCATCCGGCCGATGTGAAGGTGGTCCTGAAAACATTTCCAATTATCAATACAACTAATTTTGGATACTTACTCGACCTCGACCGGTTGAAGTGGTGCGAGGTTCATTGGCGGGATCTTGGCAGTAGACGGCATTCGTCAAGATTCTTCGGAGTTCCACTCACCATCAACTCATTTCAATCAGTCGATACAAGAATGATTCATAAATTTTCAGAAAAATCAATAGAAAGGAAGAGGCTCCAAAATCAGACGGTGCCAAAACAACAACCTTTGGGGAGTCAGAAACTACATTATATAGGGGGGAACAGTGACGGGGAAGGGTATGAGTTGGAAGCGAAACGAGAGAGACGCAGAGAGAAAGACAAGAGAGAACGGTGCAAAGAAAAAGAGAAGCTGGTGATGTGGAACCGAACTACAAGAAAAAAACCATGCAAGTTTTATGCCGGGGGGTCTTGAGGGGAGAGAAGAGAGCGGGGTGGAAGACGGGGCGCGCGTTCTCAAAACAGACCATGGCTTCATTAAAGTTGGTCAGAAACTGTTGAAAACTAGATTTTCAGAATCAACAGATCTTTACAGTCAGAATGAGTATAAACATGACTATATTCGCTCAATTTTGTGTTTTCGGCCAGAGACGCAGAGAAGTCTGCGTCTTGCGCCCACAAACGCTACCGTAACTTTGCTCAACCTGCAGATCAAACTATGCAAGTTAGATATTTGGGATCAGCAAGAAAAGACGCTTCGAACGAGTATAAACACAACTGGGTTTGATTTTAAAAAATTTATTCAATTCAAATAACAAGAACCGAGCTCTCCAATCACTCATAGTTTCGCTTTTTCTCACAGCGACACCCATCCTTGCAAGCGAAGCCATTTCCATTTTAGGCGCTCTACGGCTCTCTTCCCATTGAAGATTTCTCGAAGGGATATCATCGAGAAAACTCTCGACGCCAAAAGAAACCAGGTGCCGAGATCGTCAAGAACTATGAGCAATGCGGTCTTCTCTCCGTTCCGGCGTACATAGTACCCGTTTTCCGTATCCACAAACTGGGGGAAGAGAGGGTGGGAGAACTTCTTCATCACTGAATCCATCTCTCCACGTCTCCAAGTTTTCGTCAGCCATTTCGGATCGTTGATTTCTCTTGGCTCTCCGTGTTTCTGAAAAAATGGAAAGTTTCAAAAGTTTGTTCGAACTCAACTCACAAGAAAATCATTTGGGCTTCTGTCATCGTAATCATCCATTCGACTTCATGACGATCCATGGTCCATGGTTTCCCTGAAAAACGTTTTTCTTTAACTTTTTTGAGATTCTTGGTATATGAGATTCTGAGATTCTGAGAGTCTGAGATCCCAAAATTTTGAGAATCCGCGAATGGAGGAGTTTTTCGTCCTCCCTAACCCCCAAAAATTCCTACTCACCATCATCAAACATCTTGAAAAGAATATAATATTTTCAGAAAAATCAAATAATAGACAAAAGGAAGAGGCTCCAAAAGCAGACGGTGCCATATTTACGAACTACATAATATGGAGGAATAGGGCGTTCGGGAGGTGGGGGCAAGGAAGGGAATGAGATTCAAATGTTGGCGGGAAAGCGAGAGATTGCGAGACGCAGACGAGGATCGCTGATCTGTGGTCAGTAAAGGGGGGGAGGGGGCATTCTCACGACCAGCTGGTGGTGACTGTGGTGTTCCGGAGAGAGACTGCGAAAAAAACCTCATTACGTCAGAGTTTGCAATTGTATGCTTGCGCGTTTCTATTGTTCATTTCTCGGCCAACATTCATTAGATTTTGATGAAAGTTAAATTTTTGGAATCAGCATAACAAGGCGGTCAAAATGAGTATAAATACGATGGGATTCTGAAAATTTTCATTTTCATCAAAAAATATATGTTTTCTTATTTGAAAAACAACAAAATAGCAAGGTATCATGAATCAGAATTCAATTCCTCTATAATTTTTGCCACGTTGATTTTGATAGCATCCAAGTGATTGTCAAGCTCCTCAGTCACCATATAGCTTCTGTCAAATCCAGACAATTCGGGTATCAGCTTTTTCATGGTCTCCTTCTCCGTCGTGATCAACTCATTGGCCTGTTCGATGCGTTCCAACAGACGCCACTCTTCTAGAATGTCTTTGACGATTTCCCAAAAAGTTTCTTGTGGACACTCCAGCAGCAACTTTTTCGGAACATCATCCCACGCTAGTCTGAAAGGCGCACGCACCGCCCTTCTAGCATCTTGAAAAATGGTGTAGGAAAGTGGAATGATGTCAACGACGGCGGCGGTATTAGTCGACTTCCATTGACCTGAAAAGTATAGAACGTCATATTGGAAGTGGGTCAGATAATTGTTCGAAATATTTCTCGAAAAATTTTTCGAAAAAAGTTTTCGACGCATTTTTTCCGAGAAATGTATATGTATGGAATGTGACTAACCACAATTGTGACCATGAAGATCGCCAATGAACAGAAGCACATTCAGCAAACGAAGTTGGATGAGTGCCTTGATGTGGAACGTGCTCGTTTCGGATAAGCATACAAAATCGTCACGCCACTTGGATGCTTTGTATCTGAAAGGATTACATGATTGTGAGCAGTGTGCTTTTTTGAAAAAAAAATAATAATTACTCGAAAATTTTGTTGTCGAAAAAAGTTCTCGGAAAATTTTTTTTCGGAGAATCTTTTTCGAGAAATTTTCGAGAAATTTTTTTCCGAGAAATTTTATCGAAAAATTTTTTCCGATAAATTTTGTCGATAAATTTTTTCGAAAATTTTTTCCGAGAAATATTGTCGAGAAATTTTTTTGATAAATTTTTTTTCGGAGAATTTTGTTTCGAGACATTTTTTCGAGAAATTTTTTTCGGAGAATTTTTTTTCGACATTTTTTTTCGGACAATTTTTTTTCGACAAAGTTTGTCGTTAAATTTTTTTCGAGAAATGTTTTCGAAAAAAAAAAATTTTTTTTCGAGAAATTTTTTTGAGAAATTTTTTTCGAGAAATCGAGGTTCCGCAAAATTCGAAGAATAGTCTCGATGCTTACATGGATGCCTTAGTGTATGTGGCTGGAAGGATGAATTGAACCTCTGGCCCAACTCCCAACACCTCCAACAATTTATTTGAGAACATCTCGATGATGATATTCGAAGAGCATCCGTTTGAATAGAGCGAGTCGGAGTGGAGACACTTTATTGCGTATTTTGTTGGACGATTCTCTCCATGCAGTTGCACGTCGGCGATGATTTCAGTGTGAAGTTTTTTCACATCGTTGGATTTCGGTTCCCATTGGAATCTCATCTCGCATTCTGACGTCCCTCCAAGCAGTCCATGGCGGATAAGGAAGTGTCGGTTTGCTGCCCGAACCATCAATTCCTGACCGCCGTCTGCCAGTCTAGCCAGTTCGGGTTGGTGTTTTCGGCGGTAGCTTTCGAAGCCGATGTAGGTGTCGAAGAAGGACTTTTCCATCAATATTTCGTGATGTTTCATGGCTCTTTGGGCGGTTTCTCGTGACCAACGTCGTTTTTTGATTAGTTGTTCGACACACCATTGATATTCTACCCAACGAGGAAGTTCGGAATGTTTCTGAAAAGAGCAAATATTTTGTTTTTAAAAGTTTTAGAAGCTCTAGTCAGGATACCTTTAAAATTGTATGAATCCCTTGGAAATCTCAGGATTCATCAGAATCTCCGCATCTCAAAATTTCAAAATCTCAGAATCTATCAGAATCTCAGAATCTTAGAATCTCCGCAATCTCCGGAATCTCAAGACCTCAAAATCTAAAACTCTTAGAAACTGAGAGGAAATACCTTCAAAATGTAGGAATCCTTTGAAATCTCAGAATCCATCAGAATCTTAGAATCCATCAGAATCTCAAAATTTCATAATCTCGAATTTAACGAAATCTCAGAATTTCGGTCACACGAAATTTCAAAATCGTCAGAATCTTACAGTCCGAATTTCAAAATATCAGAATCATCGATTCCTTCTTAATCTTACAAGTCAAAAAGTGGGAAAGACCAGAAAAATCTGAAACTTACAACGATAATTTCACTGCCATGAGTCAGCCCGCAAGACGAGAGAAACAGCTCGTTTCCGTTTTTGTTCGAAATTCTTTGGTAAACTTCATTGATTTGCCAGACCGACTGAACTTTTTCTTTTATCAAATTCAAATTGATCTGAAAAAAAGACGATTATAAAAACAGCGAATTTTGTGAGCTAAAAACTATTACCTCATTTTCAAATTTCGTCTGAAATGTGTCATGCACAACGCCGTTTTCATCATGTAGTTCGAGAAAAATCTCCGTCATTTTTGAAGTCAACTAGGCTGGAAATTTGAGAATATTCTGATTTTGGAAAAGATTCTGAAATGAACGAATTCTGAAGAAAGAAGATAGAGACGTCACAAATCGACAGACGCATGATGAATTTCCCGCCAAAAATCGAGGTGTCCATGGAGCGCACTAGCACCCAGTGTGTCGTCTCGTGTGTTCATACATTCATGTACAAATCGCGAGAGAGAGAGAGCGGACATCGTCAATCTAACGCAGAGACGCAGAACGTATCAGGTTGGCGAGTATGAAACCGGAATTTTCAGTACGAAAACAATTCGTTGTAAAATCGAAACTTCAAAACCACAATTCAAAATCTGTTTAATATTATTGTTAGTGGCTTACTGTTAACGTGCTGGAGGAGAATGGGTATCTCTCTAGAAAAACTCCGCCAGATATGATGCGAAACACTGACGCACTCCTTTTCTGATCTTTTTGTAATCCCTGAGCCGTTCCTCAGCCTATGAGAGTTGCATTGGGTGAAACGAACTATAATCTGATAGATCTGTATTAGGGCTATACAGCGCCTGAGCGAAAACTTCCCAGCCAGATTCTTCACTTTTCTAGAGGACCATCTTTGCAACACATGAAAAAGTGTTATTTTGAAAAATCTTTGTGGACGTTGTATGCACAACGGGACTTCAAAGAGCTTCATAGAAATGACTCAAATGGAGTTGTTCAAGGTCAGTAGTGTCCGTCTAACACGTTTCCCAAACTTCAAAACAGACGAGACTTTCACTGATCCCCCCTATTCAGAGCATCACATTTTCCCATAAAAATCTGGGTTCTCCCATGGATTTCGGATGTCAGTAGAGGCCTAATCACTAGCTCTTTTTTTTAATGTTGTCATAAAAAGTCCAGCTTCAATCTCCAATCACGTTCGACTCGAAACGGCGAGAGTTCTTGAGAAGGCGTGAAGAAATTCCAGAAATCTTGATCTCAGTCGTATGTTTGGAACCGGTATGTTCATGCCGCGTATATTTTTAGCGTCTTATCGTTTTCCTAATGAATTTAAATTTTTTTCTGAGGTAGCATGAAAGCATAAGAATTGCCTACCAAGCTCACAAACGATTTGAGATTGATCCGACTCTGCCACTTGCCTCAGAAAGTCAGTATCACTGATTAAGGGTGCATTCACACAGCCGTGGCTCTCAAAAAGATCGCCGATCTTTCAGAATTGGTTGAACCATGTATAAACAAGCGTCTAAATCAGCGCATCGTTGCCAAATATTTCTCGAAACGTGTTGGGAAATTTTGACTCTGTTTGATTTCATTCTACAAACAGGTGCGCATGGATAGTTTTTGGTAGCGCATTGTTAAAGCATTTTATTCTGATAACCAGCTATTAAAACACCTTAAGCAACATATCAAAAGACTTGTAAGAAAATGTTCTTCCAAATGCAAGAAACCCTAATCAATTAGCTTCTCATATACTCAAACTGTGGACCCACAAAGTTGTTTCCGGTTTCATACTCGCCAACCTAATAATTCAAGATATCCTTCTTCGACATTTAATGATTCTTATTCGAGTTTAAGCAGGCAGCAAAAAAGAATGGTTATCAAACTCAAGACCCTCGCTGAGAAGGAAATGAATACTGAGGGCTCGAAAAAGATTGAGAAAATCGCGGAGAACATCATTTTTGTTTTGAAAGTTTTTCAACAATGAAGAGACTGACATTTTGTCACTCACGGGGTTGCAAATGGCTACTCAAAGCAAGTGCGCTTCGTTGCGAAGCGACCCTGGCTACGTGCCAATAAAAATTTTGGCAACAAGCCAAGAAATTTTTCAATGATAATTTGAACTGTGAGTCGCTACGCAGTGCCGTATCACCGACCGCGACGCGTACGCAGCGCCCCTAACAGAGCTGGGACAAATCGGAATGCATGTAGCCTGTTGCAACCCCGTGGTCACTGCATCCACAATCGAAAAAGTTCCAAAAATTGCTACCTAATGTTTTCTGGTGAATAAGGTGTGTGATTCGAGACATTCTTCGAAAAATTTCTCGTGAATTATCGGAAAAATTTTTTCGAGAAATTTTTTTCGAAACGACACTCTTTTCCCGACGAGCACAATCTGATTTCCAAACTTCTTTTCCAAATCAAATTTTTTCACTCTTAAAATCTCGGCTCAAAATATTTATTATCAAACTTGACTTCAGCAGGACGAAAAAATAAGAAAGCAGCAGGATGGATTATTATTAATATATAAAACTTGAAAATTTCTCGAATTTAGGGGATAATTTTATATGGGGGTATTGTTATCATCATCATCATCAATCAATCAATCTCAGATCATCACATGCTCCACCTCCTCCTCCTCCACAACCACTTGCTCCATGTACTCGGCGGGTGCTCCGTCTACCGTAACCACCACCTCCTCCTCCTCCACAACCATCATCTCCTCCTCGTCTCCGCCGTGGTGATGATGGTGCATGTACTGCGGATCGTCGATGATCTGCTGCTCATCGTCCTCACCGGACACAATGTCCACGTTGAACATCACGTTGATATTGTGCAGAAGGCGTTGCTCGTCGCGTTGGTACAGCAGTTTGAAGATGCCGTCGAACGTTTGGTCGATCGAGTCGACGCCGAACTGCTTCTGCGCGATGCGCCACAGCGCTTCGTTTCGTTGCGAGCCCCGCACGAATCCGGTGTTCGTCTGAAATTCAGGAGAATGCTATTATCGTGCTCAGCTCATTGGGCCAATCAAAATGAGCCCAAACACGACAAAATTCGGTCAATTTTGAAATTCCCGCCTAGAAAAGTCAAATTTTCTGGACTCTTACTGTAACTTGTTTCAACCTACAGATCTAACCACCAAAACAATATCATTGTGCTCAGCACAGTGAGACAGTTTTAATGAGCCTAAACACGACATAGTTCAGTTAATTTCGAAACTCCCACCTCGTCTTGTCCGAGAGGACTACACGAATCAAAATTTTTCAAAATCTACCATAACTCGGCTCAACTTGCGGATCTAACTACGGTAACACTCTGCTGTATTCAGCACAGCCAGACGGTTCTAATGAGCCCAAACACCATCCACTTTGGTCGATTTTCAATTTTCGGGCTCGCGGAGCAAGCATTTTGAAATCGGTCAAACTGGCACGTGTTTGAGCTCATTCGAACTGCCTCGGTGTGCTGAGCACAACGGTATCGTTTTCAGAGTTAGATATGCGGTTAGAACCGAGTTACGGTGGATTTTGTAAAATTTTGATTCGTGTAGTTCTCTCGGACAAGACGAGGCGGGAATTTTAAAATCAACCAAACTAGGCCGTGTTTAGGCTCATTCGGAACGTCTTACTGTGCTGAGCACAACGACATCATTTTCATAGTAAGATATGCAGTTAGAACCGAGTTACGGTGGATTTTGTAAAATTTTGATTCGTGTAGTCCTCTCGGAGAAGACGAGGCGCGAATTTCAAAACCAACTAAACCATGTCGTGTTTGGACTCATTCGAATCGCCTTACTGTGCTGAGCACAGTGCTGTTGTTTTTATAGTTAGATATGCAGGTTGAGCTGAGTTACGCCTAGTTTTCAAGCCAGATTGAGCGTGCTCCTTACCACATTCTTATCCAAAAACGGATGCTGTCTCGCATGCATCTGATGATGGTGATGGTGTTGCTCATCATAGGGCACCGTCTCCGTATGCCCCACAATAATCTCCTCCTCGACCATCATCTCATGGCCGCCGTGCTCGATCAACTGATCCTCCGGGTCCTCGGTTTTCGGCGCGCCGTCTGACGTCTCCGTCTGTGTCGTCGTCGTCGGCCACGCGTATCCATCCACATCAATCTCCACGTCTTCATCGGCGCCGGCTTCTGCTTCGTCGTCACGATGATGATGATGTTGAAGGTGATGGTGTGGATGGTGTGGATGCGGCTGTTGGGAGCTCTGCAGAGCGTAGAGCTGAGCCCGGGACAAGTTGAGCCCATGAACCTCGTACAACGACTTCTTCACATCGCTCAAATTCATCGTCCTCATGTAGACGTCGACGTCTTCGCGGACCATTGGCGTCAGCAGATGGTACCAGTCGTCGTTGGCGGCGTACGCGTTCAGCGACTTGTGCAGCAGCGGCAGCGGATCGTCGCCGTTCTCCGTGAACGAGTACATGATCATCGCGTTGCCGAACGGTCCGCCGTTTCGGAGCACGTAGACGACCTTCTTGCGGAGGCGTGTACATCGGGGGAGGGTAGCTGTGTAGGTGTGGATTTGGTACTCGGAGTGCTCTTGGGTCTTGGAGACGCGTAGTTGACCGTGTGTGTTGAGATGGAGGGCCGACTTGGACGACTTTGGGCGGATTGTGGGACCACCGTCTGGAAAAAATGGAAATTTGAGGCTCAAAATTCCGTCCAGACCTCAAAAAGTAGGCTAAAATTGGGCAAAAACTGCTCTAGGCGACTTTTTTTCCAAAAATTTTTTTTCTCGAAGGTTCAGAGTATCTCCTGTAACCCGACTCCACTTGCAGATCTAACTACAAAAATGACATTTCTGAGCTCCGCTAACTGAGTCGATTCGAATGAGCCCAAACACGACGTATTTCGGACGGCTTTGAAATTTTCCCACAATCTTTTCCGAGAGGACTACAAAACAGTAACTCTTGAAAATTGTACGGCTCCGCGAGCCCAAATTTCAAAACAAAATCTGCCAAACTTTGCCGTGCTTGGGCTCATTTTGATTGGCTCACTGTGCTAAGCTGAACGGTATCATTTTCATAGTTAGATCTGCAGGTTGAGCCAAGTTACAGGGAAATTTTCAAAATTTATAGTTTTGTAGTCCTCTCGGACAAGATTTCAGGAAAATTTCAAAACCATCCAAAATACGTCGTGTTGGGACTCATTCGAATCGGCTCAATTAGCTGAGCTCGAAAATATCATTTTCGTAGTTAGATCTGCAGGTTGAATCGGGTTACAGGAGATACTGTAAAATTTCGAAAAAAATTTTTTTTTGGAGGAAAAAATTGTTCCCAACTTTGCTCATTTCCACTCGTTTTGGCTCAACTTGGGCTCAAAATTTGTGAAATTTTCCGGGGTTGATAATAAACTTACGCGGTCCATGCGACACATTCTCCGACCACGGCACCAATTTGTCGATGGTCAGTGATCGAATGTTGATCTCGTTCATGTTGACGAAGAACACGAAGAGGCCTTTGGTGGTACAGGACGGCGGCATGTCGGGCACCTTCTCGTTCAGACAGCCCATTTCGGGACTGAAAAATTGAACATTGGAAAAAAATTTTTGGCGGGAAATTGAAAATTTGAAAAACAGTCCTCCAAAATCCTCCAGAGACCTCCAGAATCCTTCAGAATCCTCCGAAATCTTCTAGAATTCTTCAGAATCTTTTAGAATCCTCCAAAATCCTCCAGAATCCTTCCGACCTCTTCTCGGCTCATTTCCGCTCAATTTCCTCGATTTTCGGCTCATTTTTCGTCAAATATTCTACTCTCTCCATCAAAACTCACATCAACAATGGCTCATTCACCAAAAACTGTATCTGTCGATTGCGGTCCGTCCAAAAGTCCTTGTCGATGACCGCCATGTACATCGTGCCGTCCAGGGCCTCCATCGGCTGATCGTTGAACGGCGACACGCGGTGCTCTTCGGTGATGAACTCGTCGTCCGCGGGGTCTCGAGTAGTGGTCGCCTGAAATACAGTACTCGTGGGGAGACTAGCGGGAAAATTTGAAATTTTAAAATTTTTCCGAAAAAAAAATTTTTTTCGAGAAAATTTTTTGATCATTTTTGGCTCAGAATTTCACGATTCTTACAACGCAAATGCTAAAAAATTCTAAAAATGCAAAATATTTTTGAAAAAAAAAATGTTCCGAAAAATTTTTTGAGCCATTTCGAGCCCCGATTTCGGCTCAAAATGCTCCAAAATTTTTGGCTCTTTTTCCCTGAAAAATCTCTCACATGACTATAATTGATCCTGGCCTGCCGCTTCGGCGGCGACTTGTACTGTCCGGCGCTGAGCTTCGGAATCCGCCCCTCGCTTGTGTAGTCGTAGATGATGAGCGCGTGGCTGACGACCATCTTCGATTCCGTCTCCATTATGTAGTATATCTGAAAATGATGTTCATTTTCGAGCTCAGCACAATGAGTCAACCGAAATGAGCTCAAACACGACTCATTTCTGTCAACTTTGAAAATTGGGATTTTGGAGCCGCCGAAATTCTAAAATCCACAGTAACCCAGCTCAACCTGCAGATCTAACTATGAAAACGGGACCACTGTGCTCAGCTCATCGAGTCGGTTCGAACGAGCCCCCACACGACCTGGTTTGGCGGATTTTCAATTTTGAGGCCATTTGGGGACATGAGAACCTGCGTATCTAACTTTGAAGATACTGTAACCCAGCTCAACCTGCAGATCTAACAATGAAAACGGTAGCATTGTAAGCAGTCACTTAAGACAATTCGAATCAGCCTAAACATGACCCCTTTTGCTCAATTTTCAATTTTGGGGTCTTCTGGGGGGTCTTATTAACGGCCCAGATCCCTCAAAGTTGAAAATTGACCGAATCGGGCCGTGTTGGGGCTCATTCGAATTGGCTAAGCGTGCTGAGTTCACAAATGTAGTTTTTATAGTTAGATATGCAAGTGGAGTCGAGTTATGATCGATTTTTTGATCGATTCGGACTCCCGGGGTCAGCTCAAACTTGGCCGATTTCAGCTGCGCGTGGGCTCTTTTTTCTGGAATTTTCATGCGCTCACCTTCTTCCTCATTCTCGGATCCCGCGGATTCGTCGAGTACAGATAGACCAAATGAAACTGGCACATCTTATAGTCGATATGATCTTTGAGCATGAACGTCGACGTGTTCGGCTCCACAGCGCATCCAATCTTCCTAACCTTTGATCGATATCTCGTCAGATTCTCCGAGTTGCCGTTGCCGGACCACGGTGAGAAATCGTCGCGGTTTATGTCGTGCGGGAAGATGGCGGCGCCGGCGACGAAGAACGCGTAGGCGCGCGCGTTCGTCACCATCGGCGGGTGCACGGGTTTCGTTTGGTTGAGCAGGCCTCGGTCCTCGCTGAAAATTAGGCAAAATTGAATGTTAAAGTTGGGTAAAACTCGGCGCGGCGATCAAAACGAGTTCAAACAGGATTAATTTCGGTCAATTTCGACCATTTCTGGCTATGGCTCCCTACTGGAGCACAACATCTACCGTAACCCAGCTCAGCCTGCAGATCAAATTTCGAAAAGGGTACCATTCTGCTCAGATCATCAAGGCGGTTCGAATGAGCTCAATGACGGTTTGGTTTGTTCGATTTTCGATTTTGAGCCTCGAGCCAGAGCACAAAATGCCTCACATCTCGGCTCAGCCAGCAGATCTAACTATGAAAATTGAACGAATAAGTTCATGCGGTCAGGACGGTTCGAATGAGTATGACAATGGCCTAGTTTGTCCGATTTTCAATTTTGAGATAACTGGGGTGTCCTATTTTGGGGACCGGTACTTCCCGAAAATTGAAAATGAGCCAAAACGGGTCGTGTTTGGGCTCATTCGAATCCGCTCAATTTGCTGAGCTCACAAATGTCCTTTTCGAATCAAGATCTGCAGGTTGAACCGAGATACGACCCATTTTCTGCTCCAAGGAAGCCCCTGGATCCTCTTGTTCCGGCTCAATTTGGGTCGTTTTTGCTCTAAAAAACTCACACAAAATTCGAATTCGCAATCCACTCCATCACATGATCCAGCCCCGTGACCACCTTCTTATGCCTCACAGTCAAATAGATATGCCCGGTGGACAACTGCCGCGGCACATCATAGTACGGCTCCGGATTCTCCGACTTCTCCAGCTGATCGTCGGCAAAGTCCGTATCAAATCCACCGTTCAGCGTGTCCGGATACATGGCCATCTGCTCCTCTTCGGTGGGTCCCTCTGGCACAACCTCCGCCGGCGGAGCCTCCGGATCATTCTGAAGCACATCGTCTATCGGAGCCAGTGAGGTGTCGTCGAGCTCTATCATCGTCTCGTCGAATCGCGCGTGTTTTGTTGGCGTGTTGACGGTGGTGTTGCGACGACCGCCTCCGCCCATGTGGCTGATTTGACGCTGTTCTTGCGGTGTGAGAATCGTGGGCAGGCGGCCTTCGCACACGAACTCGTACAGGTAGCACACGTTGCCGACAATGTGCGTGTTGACGTGTTGGATGTAGAAGACCTGGAAAGTTGAAAATTTTGAATTTGGCGCGCTGAGAGGGTCTAAATGAGCCCCCATATGACCTAGTTTGACTGATTTTTAAGTTCCGGTGCGACCATAAAACCCACCGTAACTCGGTTCAACCTGCATATCTAACTTCGAAAACACTACCACTGTGCTTAGCTTGTCAAGCCAATTTGAATGAGCCCCCACATGACCTGATTAGGTAGATTTTGATAATTGGGCCTTCTAGGGGGGTCCTCCGTTAAGACCCTAAAAATGAACGAGACCAAATTGTGTCAAGAATGGGCTCATTCAAATTTTCCGTTTAAGCTGAAGCTATTGCTTCAATTTTCAAAGTAAGATCTGCAGGTTTAACCGAGTTATGATGGATTTTCAGAAAGTTCGATTTTTCAGATTTCGAATTCACCGTAACTCGGCTCAGTCTGCAGATCTAAACATAAAAATGAAACCATCATGCTTCGCTCATCAAGGCGGTTCGAATGAGCCCCCACACGACCTGGTCTGACGGATTTTCAGTTTTGAGGCCAAGGGAACCTGCAGATCTAACTTTTAAGCTAATGTAACTTGGTTCCGCTTGCAGATCTAACTATGACAGTTAGACCACTGTGCTCAGTACGTTGAGACGGTTCGAATGAGCCCGAACACGATCAAATTTAGTCGATTTTCATTTTCTGGGCCGTTGGCATCAAGACCCCCAGAAGACCCCAAAAACGAACATCGACCAAACTAGGTCGTGTTTGGGTTCATTTGAATTGGCTTAATGAGCTAAAGCTAGTCGTACAATTCTCATGATCACATCTTCAGATTGAGCCCAGTTACCGTCCATAAAAGCTTTCAAAATCCTCTCACCCTCTTCCGAACACGCTTGCATCTGGCGAGTGTCGACAGTGTCTCCACGAGCACACAAGACGAGCTCATCTTCTGATCCTTGGCCAACGAGAACAGCCCGTCGGCGTCGGTGATGAGCGCGCGGCGTGTGGAGCGAACGCGTGGCGCCGGCGATGGAGACGGCTCGTCGTCGGCGGCGATCGCTGAAACGTTTTGGTTACGGTATCTGCTCAGTACCTGCAGATCAAACTCCAAAAATGGAAGCATTGTGCTCAGTGAGCCGAGAGCATCAAAATGAGCCCAAACACGACGCAATTCTGTCGATTTTGAAAATTCGCTTCCTCTCTTGTCCGAGAGGACTACAAAAACTGGAGAACTCGAAAAACCTGCCGTAATTTGGTTCAACCTGCAGATCTATGAATGGAAATGACATCACTGTGCTCAGCAGCTCAAGCCAATCAAAATAAGCCTAAACACCACCAAATTTGGTCATTTTCAGAATTCTTGCTCCGTGAGCCCAAAATTCAAATTTGACCAAATCAGCCCGTGCTTGGGCTCATTTTGATTGGCTCGATGTGCTCAGCACAGTATCATTGTTTTCCCTGTGAGATCTGCAGTTTGAACCCAGTTATGGTAGGGTTTCCGAAATTTCCAGTTTTGTAGTTCTCTCGGACAAGAGGATGACGAAATTTTCAAAATTGTCCGAATCGCGTCGTGTTTGGGCGCATTCTGATTGGCTCATCGTGCTGAGCTCAAAAAATTGGTATATACAGCTGAAAAAACAGAAGAAAAAATTTTTGGATCAAAAAATTGAGTTTGCTCTATCTCGGCTCATTTCAGTCCATCTGACCTCATTTTTTCACCATTTTTTCTCAAAAAAAAAGCTAAAAACTCACGATTCACAGTCCACGGCGAGAGCCCATCGGGTGCGTGATGAATCTGATTGGCGATGTTCTCGCTGTGCGCAAAGTACGCAAACACGCCAGCCGTCTCGATCAGGGGTGGCAGATCGGGGAGCCGGGTGTTGAGCACGATGGTGTTGGTCAGGTACGGTATGTTGTACATGTAGTCGAGAAGATTCTTCTTGTTGTGCGCCCACGCTAAGCGTCCTGGGCGGAGCTTCATGTAGAGGCCGCCACGGTCGCCTTCGTACGGTTGCTCTTCGAACTGAAAAATGAGAGAGGAAATTGTGGGCGGGGCTTAGAGTTTTTTCAGCTGATTTTGATATGACGAGCGTTTGAATGAGCCCGAGATCACCGCGAAATTCAAATTTCAGTTCAAAAATTTCAAAACCTCTTGTCCGAGAGGACTACAAAAGCCAATGGGTCTCGAGATGTGGCACAAAATCTACCGTAACCCGGCTCAACCTGCAGATCAAACTATGAAATTGGAACCATTGTGCTCAGCTCGTCAGGACAGTTCGAATGAGCCTAATCACGGATCGGTTTGGCTGATTTTTAACGTTGGGGTCTAAGATTTGCCTAGAATCTACAGTAACCCAGCTCAACCTGCAGATCTAACTATGAAAATGGTAACCATTGTGATCTGCTCATTGAGCCAATTCGAATGAGCCTGAATGTGACCACTTTTGGTCAATTTTCATTTTTGGGTCTTTGGGGGTCTTGTTAACGGCCCCGAAAACGATAATTGACCAAAAGTGGTCGTGTTTAGGCTCATTCGAATTGGCTCAATGAGCTGATTACAATGGTACTAATTTCAAAGTAAGATCTGCAAGCGGAACCAAGTTACAGCATCTCTAAAGTTAGATCTGCAGGTTCCGGTTCACATTTTCGTGCTCTTTTCTATCCTATCTCTCAAATTTCTCCTTACCGGTGACTCTCCATCGATGGCATGCTGCTCGACGTCCTGCACGGCGGCTCTCCTCAAATAGTCGTTTCCATGGGGCAAATTTATGGGCGCCGGCGCCACACCCTCTCGCATGTACTCGTAGAGAATGAGCACGTTGCCGTAGATTTGATGGTCTCTGCTGAGGTAGAAGATCTGCAAAAAAGCATAATAAGGTTGGAGGTTAGAATGGGCGATTTTGAGAGTCGGACAAGAAATGAGGCTAAAATCGGTCTAATAGAGCCAAAATCAGCGTCAGAAGCATAGAATGCGTCGTAACTCCGCCCAATTTGAGGATCAAACTACAAAATTGACAGCAATCCATTCAGCTCGTCAAGCCGGTTCGAATGAGCCCCAACACGACCTGGTTTCGCGGATTTTCAATTTTAGGGGGTTCTGGGCCGTTAACAAGACCCCAAAATTCAAAATCGGCCAAAATTGGTCATGTTCAGGCTCATTCGAACCGTCTTGACGAGCTAACGACAATGGTATCAGTTTCATAGTTAGATTTACAGGTTAAGGCCGGGTTACGGTAGATCTCATACATTTCCAGACTCAGCAGGTCCCCAAATCTACCACAATTTGGCTCAACCTGAAGATCTAACCATGAAAATGATACCATTGAGATCAGCTCGTCAAGACGGTTCGAATGAGCCCAAACACGGCTCAATTTGCTCAATTTCGATTTTCGGGGTGTTTAGCCGGGTACTAGGCCGTCAAATTTAAAAATCGATAAAAATGTGTCGTGTTTGGGCTCTTTCCAACCGGCTTACTGTGCCGAGTTGAATGGCGTCGTTTTCAAATTTCGATCTGCAGGTTGAACCAAGATACAGTAGATTCCATGCTCCCCCTATTAGCGGGTCTCTAACTTTGCTCATTTTTACGGTATCAAGCTGATTCTTCCACCAGAGCGTGTCAAATTTTATGGGGAATCTTCTGATTGCTCAGTCAGGGAAATCCACTTCATCTATGCTTACCTTCTTCTTCAATCGCTGCTCTCTGGGCAGTCGCGCGTTGTACTCTGTCAGATGGTACTCGGCGAGTCTCGTCTCGCTTCTCACCACCTTCAACTGTCCGCCGAGTCGGGCGACGGCGTGCCGTCGAACGTTCGGCTTTATGTTCACCGAGTTGGGCACATTGGTGTCCATCACCGCCGTCCATGGCCGCAGATCGTCGTTCGAGAGCTCCTTGGCGTTTTTGCACGATCGGCCGTCGACGTAGAACGCGAAGCAGGCTTTTTCGGTGGTGAGTGGCGGCAGACGCGGTGGTTTGCTCAGGAGCCATCCGGAGGCGCGGCTGAAAATTGAGGGATGGATAGAAGTCGCCAGAGCAAGCTACGGTAACCTGCCGCAACCTGCAGATCTAACCACAAAAATGATATCAGTGAGCTCAGCTCATCAAGACGGTTCGATTGAGCCCAATGACGGCTCAATTTGGTCGATTTTCAACTTTGAGAGGTTTAGGGCCACAAAACCTACCGTAACCAGGTTCAACCTGAACATCTAACATAGAAAATGGTACCATTGTAATCAGCTTATTGTGACGATTCGAATGAGCCGAAACACGACCACGTTTGGTCAATTTTCATTTTGCGGTCTTCTGGGGAGTCTTATTAACGGCCCAAATCCCCCACAATTGAAAATTGACCAAATCGGGTCGTGTGTGGGCTCATTCGAATTGGCTCAATGAGCTGATTACAATAGTACCATTTTCATAGTTAGATCTGCAGGTTGAGTCGGGTTACGGTAGATTTGTGCTCTTGAACCGCTCAAAAGTCAAAATTGAGAGCTAATTCGAACAGCCTCGCCCATGAAAATGGCATAATTGAGATCAGCTCGTCACGACGATTCGAATGAGCCCACAAATGGCCAAGTTTGCTCGATTTTGGTTTTTGGGGGTGTCTAGCCGGGTACTGGGCCGTCAAATTTCAAAGTCGATAAAAATGTGTCATGTTTGGGCTCATTCAAACCGGCTCACTGTGCCAAGTTTAATGGTGTCGTTTTCAAAGTTAGATCTGCAGGTTGAACCAAGATACGGTAGATTCTATGCTCCGACCCCCTATTAGCGGGTCCCTAACTTTGCTCATTTTTAAGGTGTCAAGGTGATTTTTCCACCAGAATGTGTCAAATTTCATGAGGAATCTTTTACATTGCTCATTCTTCAATTTTCATAGTCAGTTCAGCATTCAAAACTGTGGAAATGGCCGAAACCCGGAACTTCTCCCATCATTGCTCATCTTTAACTTTTCAGGTGTTTTTGACCGTCAAAATGTGTCAAATTTTACGGGGATCATTCCTATTGCTCAGTACACTAAATTCTGGCCAGTTTAGGCCGCTTTGTATCCCAACACCGCTAAGAATCTGAGTCCAATCTGAGCCGCTCGAAAAACCCTTACATCTGCTCAATCTCGAGCTCATTGGTGAGCAACTCGATGACGCGCTCCTTCCGCAACAACTCTGTCAAGCATCCGGGGACGACTGTGGCGTACGTGTCGCCATCCGGCGTCGTCTCCAACTCCGGCATGAATAGACGCACGTTTTGTTGAGCGGCTACGTTCTTCACGCGGGCTTCCGAGGAGAGACGGAGGTTGATCGAAGGGGCGACGACGGGGACCGCCACTCGTGGAGAAGGCTTCACTCGTGGGGCACGGGCGGCTCCGGTCGAGTCGATGTTGCGTGGACGACCTCGTTTTCTGGTTAGCCTGAAAATGGGGGAAAGATAATAAGGAAAATCAAAAATTTTTGGAAAATGTCGAAAAATTCTATAAAAATTGAACGATTTTGGCTCGTTTTCAGCACGAAAAATTTTCGAAAAAAAAATATTTTTTTCCGAAATTTTTTTGTGTACTGAAAACGAGTCAAAATAGGCAATTTTTCATACGATTTTTTGTCGATTTTCAATTTTTTCACTGTGAATGAAAAGTTTCAAGAAAAAAAATTTGGGAAAAAATTTCTTCGAAATATTTTTTTTGCGCAGAAATGTACGCAAAATCGGTCAATTTTAGCACATTTTTCTTCAAATTTTTTGTCAAAATTCTCCAATTTTTTTCCGTCAATTTTCATTTTTCCGATCTACGGGAAGGATTCTGAATCTTAGAAGACGTCGAAAACTTCAAAATGTCCTTAGAGTCCTCTAGAATCCTTCAGAATCCTCCACAGTTCTTCAGAATCTTCCAGAAGCATCTAGAAGTCTTCAGAATCCCTGAGAATTCTTCAGAACACTCCAGAATCCTTCAGAACCCTCTAGGATCCTTCAGAATCCTCTAGAATCCTTTCAGAATCCTCCACAGTTCTTAAGAATCTTCCAGAATCCTTCAAAATCCTTCAGAATCATCGTGAACCCTTCAGAAGCCTTTAGAAGCCTTTAGAATCCTTCAAAGTCTTCCAGAATCTTTTAGAAGCCTTCAGAAGTCTCCAGAATCCTCCAGAGTCCCCCAGAAGCCTTCCGAAGCCTTCAGAATCCTCCAGAATCCGTCTAGGCTCATTTTCGCTCATTTTTCTTGATTTTAGGCTCATTTTTCGTCGTTTTTCTGGTCTAGAGTGCTCCAGAATTTCCTAGAACTCTTCAGAATCCTCCAAAAAAACTCACGGATTTCTCTCCAAATCCGGTGCCATCTCATCGACATCCGACTCCTCTCCCTCGCCGAACTCCTCCTCTACCGTACCCAATACGGGCGGTCCATCATCATCATCGCCCACATCGTCCACCTCATCTGGATCCCTCTCCTCGACGTCTTCAACCTCCACGTCTTCTTCCCCTTCGACTACTTCTCCCATGACGTCTTCTGAAGCGACGGCTCCATCGTGAGGTATCTCGTACTCCATGGCCACGTCCATTTGAGAGCCGTCGGTGAGCTCGGGCTCAGCCGGGAGAGTGGGCTGGAAAATGGAGGATGATTTGTAAGAAAATTCAGAAAATTTAGAGCATTTTGAGTCAAAATAAGCCAAAATCTGTCGATTTTCACAAGTTTTGAGCCGTTTTTATGCACTTTTCAGTGACTTTGGAACAGTTTTCACGTGTCAGTAGCATTTTTTCGGTCTAGAAAAGTCAAAAATCGAAATGTTTTGCTTTGGAGCATTTTGAGCCAAAACGAACCAAAGTTGATCTATTTTCACGAACTTGTGGTCGATTTTTTGCATTTTTTGGTGCTTTACGGTTAGTTTCCAACGATTTTGACAGTTTTTATCGTGTCAGGAGCATTTTTTTGGTCTAGAAAAGTTCAAAATCTAAAATTCTCGAGGTGGAGCATTTTGAGCCAAAAATGACTGATTTTTACGTATTTTGAGATTGATTTTTTGACATTTTCGGACTTTAAATCATTTTACACTAATTTTTAGTCTGAAACTGAACGAAAAACTTTCAAAAAAACACCTCTAAAAATTTGAAAAAAAAATCGAAAAAATTTTTTTCCGATTTTTTTTCCCCGATTTTCGGCTAATTTTTCCGGTTTTTCCTGATTCCAGGGTTGTTTTTCGACGTTTTTAATCATTTCCATCGTTTTTAAAGCATTTTTTGGGTCTAGAAACGACTAAAAACACTCAAAATTGATAAATATACATTTTGGAGGTTTTGGCTCATTTTGGTTCAATTTCTTCGAATTTTGGCTCATTTTTTCTGGATTTTTCTGGAATTCGGCGTCTTTCTCAGCAAATCTGAACGTTTTCATCGTTTCCAGGGCATTTTTTTGGTATTGAAACGTTTAAAATGACTCGAATTTGGCTTTCAGAAAAATCGCTAGTTTTGGCTCATTTTCCACCAATTTTCCCGAACTTTTAAAAATTTTTTCGAATTTCGCGGTTCTGAATTTGCAAAATTTTGCATTCTTTTCACGATGCCCCTTATTACCGGCTCATTGGATCGCCGCGCCACCTTCTTCCTGCGTCCCTTCGGCGTCTCTGCTCCAGATGGTTTAGGCTCCGCCCCCTCTCCAGAAGTCGTCGTCGACGAAGCGGTGGTGGCTTCTGGCGGCGCTTCAGAAGACGTCACGAAGTCGGCGTTACTGTAGCGAACGTTCTTTTTGGTGGCTCGTTTCGGACGAGCCGAGGAGGAGGATGTGGAGGGGTCTTGTGACTGAAACCATGGAATTTGATGGAATTTTCAGGGGGAAAGAGGCATTCTGGGATGGTTTTGATGTGAAATTTGAGTTTTTCAGGGTCGATTTTGTCTAAAAAACGGGAATTTCGAAATTTGGAAAAGAAAAATATTTTTTTGAATTTTTTGAGCAAAATTTTTTTTTCGAAAATTTTGGATTTTAGATGGATTTTCTGGTGGAAAATGACATTATAGAGTCTTTTTGACTCGACAATCTTGATTTTGAGGTCAAAATTAGTCTAGAAAATTGGAAAAAAAACGTTAAGGAATTTTGAAATTTGAAAATTTTTGTTCAGCGAAAAATCGCATTTTTAAATCAATTTTTCACCAGAATTTCAAATGTTTCAGTCTAAATTCGTCGTCAATTACAGTGCTTGCGGTCGTCATCACATTTTCAGCGAAAAAAAAATTCAAAATTTTCGTTTTTTCTTACCTCTTCCAACTTGACATCGGACATTTCCGATTTCTCGTCGTTCGATTCCATTTTTTCGTTTTTCGAATTCGAAATTCTGAAAAAAATTCTAGAATTTTCGTCGAAAAAACGCCGAAAAAATGGAAAAAATTGGCTGAAAATTCGCCGAGAAAAGTGGCGGCGCGGTGTTTGCAGACTCTCTGTGTGCGGCAGGAAAAAAAAGCGCGCGCGATTTGAAAATCGATTTTCGCTTTTAAACGAGAGGATGGGTCTAGAGAGCATACGAAAAGAGGAGAGCGCGAGAGACGCAGTGAAGACAACCTGCGTATCTTGGCACGCTGCCAACTCGGCCGCAATGGGAATTCTAGGCCGCGCGCGTGATACGGCAAGGAAGCGGATAATAAGCATGCTTTTCTGAGTTTTTTGGGGGATTTCAGAAGGATTTTGGGGGTTTTCGAGGGCGCTGAACTCGAAAAAATAGGTTTTAGAGCGTTTTGAGTGAAAGTTTCGGTTGAATTTTGCAAAAAATCGAAAAATTCAGCCGCCGAATATGTTGCGGCGCCCACAACTCGATGAACCTCCAGCGAAGGTGAGCAAGAAGTCGAAGAAGGCGCTGTTCAAGTACCGGAGCGTACGAAATATGGTCTCGAGAACCGCGAACGCGGTGAGCACCACTGTGATCGACGGGATTTCTTGGTAGGTATTATGAATTTGCGTTTTTTTTTTGGCGCGCTTTTAAAGGCGCATGAACAAATTCAATTTCGCGGCTCCGAATTTAAATTTTGACTATGAGAAAATGCGCTCTAATGGAAACGATTCCGAATTTTTTCAGCGCGTTTACCGCAAACATCGGACAGTGGCTCGGCGAACCCAATGATTGCTGCGAAATCGATTTTCGTTGGAATTTCGATTGGAGGGAATTGAAGAGTAGTGGAATCGAACGTCTCTCCGGAAGTCTCATCGTCAAATCTCGGAATCACTCGTTTCCAACCGAAAGACTTGATGTCG
Organism: Caenorhabditis sp. 40 LS-2015; assembly: GCA_900536305.3. Taxonomy (NCBI): domain Eukaryota; kingdom Metazoa; phylum Nematoda; class Chromadorea; order Rhabditida; family Rhabditidae; genus Caenorhabditis; species Caenorhabditis tribulationis. The sequence continues at coordinate 78,525 of LR545063.1, read as the reverse complement.
ATTGGAAAGAGGGCAGAGAGTCGGTTTCTATTTCAGCGAAAAGCGTTCACTCGCCGGCCGAAGTTGAATTCGAATACCATTTGACGCCGAGTTACGCTGAAGACAAAACTGAGTTGTACGATGAGATGTTCGCTGCGTCTGACAAGACTGATGGGATACTGTTGGTCGACGGAAAGAAGCTTCATGTTAATAAGGCGGTGAGTTTTTTTTTTTGAATGATGGGCTAACTTTGAGCGGTTGAAAAAGTAGACCGATTTTTCTTAAATTTTGTGAGTGTATCAAGCAACTATAGATCTTCATTTTTGTAGTTGACAACTTTTTACGAAAATTGCTGTGAAGGGAGTTACGCCGCTATCAAAACTTGGTACATTTCAGGGCAATCCCGAACTTTTTTTCGGACCAATGATCTTCAACGCGACATAACTGACTTGATTGTGAATTTTGTAAAAAGTTGTCAACTACAAAAATCAAGATCTAGAATTGGTTGATACACTCATTAAGTTTTATAAAAATCGGATAATTGGAACATACTTTTTCAACTGCTTAATGTTGACCATTTTGCAGTAAAAATGGTCAAGTTGGATATCTTATTGGACGGTTAGACTTTAAGCGGTTGAAAAAGAGGTTTCCAATGGTCACATTTTTTCGAAAATCAGTGGATGTGCTTAACAACTCTAGATCTTCATTTTTGTAGTTGACATCTTTTCTTGAAAACCGCTGCCCAGAAAGTTATGAGGCAAATAGTGGCACGACCTCAGTTTTGAGACCTCTTCCCTTCAAGGCGCCATAATTTCCCTGGCAGCGATTTTCGGAAAAAGTTGTCAACTACAAAAATAAATATAAAAAGTTACTCAATACGCCTACAAAATTTCAAAAAAATCGGTTCATTGAAAATCAATTTTTGACCTGCTTACAAGGGAACCTTTTAAGTCGTGAAGCTAACCAGTAGTAATGACCTATATAGTTCGAAAGAGGATTGTCTAAAACCTATATTTCTGCGTTCAAAACCTGCTAATGAGAATTCTGAAGCCCAGTTATAGGCTCTCGAAGTGCCTAAAAGACGATTCTAGGGTCCATTCTTCAGTGGAAATTTCACGTAGAACTCTCCAAAATCTTTTTTCCTCAGAAAATAAGCTTCGCAAGCCTATTTTAGGCACTTTGAGAGCCTATAACGGGTCTTCAGAATTCTCGTAAGCAGGTTTTGAACGCAGAAATATAGGTTTTAGACAATCCTCTTTCGAACCATATAGGTCATTACTACTGGTTTGCTTCACGACTTAAAACATTCCCTTGTTAAAGTTGGCCATTTTGCACTGAGTTGGTCAAGTTGAATATCTTATTGGCGGTTCAACTTTAGGCCCTTGAAAAAATGGTTTCCAGTTGACCGATGTTTTTGAAATTCAGTAGGTGTATTGAGCAACTTTGAATCTTTATTTTGCTTGTTGATCACTTTTTTTGGAAATCGCTGCCAAGAAAGTTATTAGGCAAATAGTGGCGCGACGTCAGTTTTCAGACTTCTTCCCTTAAGCGCGTCATAACTTCCCTGGCGGCAATTCAATTTTCAAAAAAAGTGGTCAGCTACAAAAATAAAAATCTAGAGTTGCTTCACTCACCAAATTTCAGATAAATCGGTTCATTGAAACCCATTTTTTGAACCGCTCAAAATTGACCTGTTTCAATTGAAATCACAATCTTTAAACAACAGTATTAGACTGGTCAAAAAGTGGGTTTCCCATGATCCAATTTTTTTGAAATTTCGTGAAGGTACCAAGCTACTCTAGATCTTCATTTTTTTAGTTGACAATTTCTAGGGAAACCCGCTGTCAGGTCAGTTATAACACGTTAAAAGAAGGAGTTCCAACAATCAAGTCAGTGCCACAATTTGCGCCATAACTTTCCTGACAGTGATTATCCCGAAAAATTGTTAACTACAAAAATGAAGATCTAGATTTGCTTGATACACCCACAAAATTTCAGGCAAATCGATCAATCCGATCTTTTCCTATTTCAGTTCCTCTCGTTCCACTCCGACTACTTCGCCGTTCTCTTCTCCGCGCATTTCAGAGACGGCCAGTTGTCCGAAATCCCCATCGAAGCTGTCTCCTACGAAGATTTTGGCCTCCTGATGAGCATGATCTACCCGAAACAAGAGTTCCCGAAAGGTGAGGGTTGCAAGTGTGCTCTATCAGACCCTTGTTTTCCAGACGAGACCATCAACAAACTTCTGTGCCTCGCCGATCGTTTCCTGATGCCGGCGGTCACTAGTCAGGTCCAACACCATCTCATGAGCAATTCCCAACTGAAGCGAGAGACCATTTTCTGGCTGGCCGATGCCTACAAAATGCGGCCACTTTTGGAGAAGACGATTCGCTCGTGGCATACTGTAGAGGGCATTCAGAATCTGAAGAAGAGCCCCGAGTACGCGAAGATTTCAAATGAGGCCAAGATGGCTCTCTTCGATCGGATTATGCAGTTGAAATGAAATTGATAATATCAATTATGTTATGCTTGCCTCTTTCTTAATCAATGTTTTTTTCTCTGAAAGTTTTGAAATTTTTCCGTTGATACACTGAAAATATTGTGTTGACAAAGTCTTTTTTGCTCAATAAATGATTCTCTTTATTTCTGCCCATTATTAGGTGTTAATTCCATAACAGCTGAAAATTTGATACGACAAAAGTTCACATAAATAAAGCCCAGCCAAAAATTACTCACCTCGTCAATATGGTTCAAATGAGCCCCGACACGGTTTGTTTGGTCGAATATTAATTTTGAGGTGGTAAGGGGTTTCTGACCGTCGTAGCTTGCTAATTCCAAAAATGTAATTTTCATGGTTAGATTTGCTTGAGCTGAGTTACGGTGGGTAAGAGACGCAGACACTCTCGTTTCTCTGCGTCTCTAACCTCAGAACTCAAAGTTCTCTAAACTAGGTCATGTTTAGGCTCATTGGAACCGTCTTAACTTGCTGATTCCGAAAATCAGATTTTTGTGGCTTGCAGGCTGAGTAAAGTTACAGTAACTCTGTGAACAGGCTCTCATACTAATCTTATTATCAGCAACCACATGTTGTGCTCCTTTAATCTTCGAGCCTTCTGACTACACCTCTCCAAGCACGAAAATCATGAAACAAACGAGAAGTCAAATTCAATTTTCTCCAAAACCCACAATTATTAATTTGATTGGAGTGTGAAGCCTAAAGTCCATGCACTTTTTCGGATCCCTATTACACTATTTTCGAAACATTTCAACCGATGAGCTTCCTACCCGAGCAGTCGATTCTCACTCGATCTTTCGACGAATGGATCAATCTGATCTACGATAATAGAGAGATGTGCAAGACGCCTGCTCCAATCGGGTATACGATGGGTTTGACGGGTGCCCATTTGGTGGCCTTTCCCATTTATGTCATGGCATTTTACACGTTGTACGCCGAAAAGTCGCCGAATTTCAAAGTCTACAAGAAGTATTTGGCGACTCATGTCGTGAGGTGAGCTTCTGGTCTTTTCGAAAAAAAGTTTTCGAAAAAAATGTTTCGAAAAAAAATTCTCGAAATTTTTTTTTTGAAAAGTTTGTTTTTCGTAAAAATAATGTTTCGAAAAAAATAACCGACAATTTTTTTTGAAAAGTTTTTTTCGAAGAAATTCTGGAGGAATTTCTTGCCGAGTTTTAGAGAAATTTCTCGAGAAATTCCTGGAGATTTCCTCAAGAATTTTTCAGAGGAATTTATCGAAAAATTTCTCGAGAAAGTTGAAAAACAAGGCGCGCTGACGTAATCCCGGATTGTCGTTGGTTTTTTTCAGCTCTTTTTCTCCGAGTTCTCGAGAAATTCCTCGAGAAATGTCTCGAGAAATGTCCCGAAAAATTTCTCGAGGAATTCTCGAGGAACTTCAAGGAACTTTTCTTCAGCAACTTCCTATTCGAATTCCATCTATCTGTAGTGATGAAACCAGTGCTCTACCTACCGTATCCCGCCCTCCGAATGACTGGCGCATATTTTTTGACCTACATCAATGGATTCCTCACTTTTTTCATATTCTACTTTTTCATCGCCTCCACTGGATGGTCCATTCTAGAACTTCTCTATTATCGATTCAAGTTGATCTACAACAACAATTTGTGTTCCCACTGGGTTAAAAGATCAGCGTCTGTTGTTAAGGGAAGTCGACAGACGTTGGTAGTGCTCTCAGGATGTACATTTTGTTTTTTGGGACTTTGTGTGACTGGAATGTTCGAGCAGACGAAATACAAAATGAAGCTAGAGGTGGGTTTTTGTTTTGATTTTTTTTTTTATTGGCCTGAAACATGTAATCAAGTGTGCTGATTCCAAGTATCATAATGGAAACGCTCATAACTGCTCTAAACACCTGAAAACCCGCTTCAAATAGGTATTTTTTGAAGAAAGTGCCCCATTTTGGCCACAACTGTTTTTTGTCCATTTTTCGATTTTTTTTTCGATTTTTCTTGTTAAAATTGTCGATGTGTTGTATTTTTATGTGTTTTTGTTGCTTTTTCTAAATTTCAACTAAAAAACGAGAAAAGACAACAAAAAATTGGCAAAAACAGTTGTGGCCAAAACGGGAAACTTTCTTCGAAAAATGCCTTTTTGAGGCGGCTTTTTGGGGGCTTCGAGCAGTTTAAGCATTTTAATTGTGATATTTGGAATTAGCACACATGATTACATACTTTAACGCAATAAAAATTTCCTCGGAACCCTCAAAAACATATTCTGTTTCAGATCATTGATGAGTACCCGGAGCTTTTATGCACCTCAGCTATTACCCTTCCAAAAACCTCGAACACCGGCATCAAACCAATCCATTTATTCAATATTTCCGTCCTCGCCTCCGCAATCCTCGGCACATTTTTGTGCGCCACCATGGGAATCGTTTCATTTCTGGCGCTCGATGAAATGGTCAAAGAGTCGCGCTCATCGATGCGAACCATCGCAATGCATCGCGCATTCCTTGTCAGTCTTTTCTGTCAAATTGGAGTTCATGGAGTGATGATGGGCTTCCCCGGGCTCATCTACATAGTGTCAATTGTGTTTCACTTTGATGGAAACGGTCAGATTTCAATTCAACCATCCCCAGTTTTCATATGTCTCAAAGTTTTCAGAAGTCGGCTACGTGGCCATCGTGCTAGCATCTCTTCATGGAGCCATGAGCACATTAGCCATGATCCTTTTCAGTCGACCACTCTATCATCTGGCCAAGTCAAAAGTGCAATCCTTGTTCTCGCCAAGACCCATATCTGTTGGTGATGTGTCCTTGGTCTCTAGCAGTTTTTCAAGGCCCTAATGATAGGGCTCAGAACAGAAATTGAAATGAAATTTTTTTCTTAAAGTGTCCGTTATATCCTCCAAACATCGAACAAAATTTTGCATGCTCCAGGAAAAAAAACTTGAGCGATTAAACATCGTCCAAAAATAAACCAAGTTTCTGCGATCTAATCTGACAACATTTTCGGGTCGGGTACGAAACATGTAATTTGATTTTCAGAAATAGGTCGTAAGAGAACAAAATGTGTTGGGTGTAGACTTTGGAGCCAAAATATAATTCAAGGACCAAAAATATTCAAGTAGAGGGAAGAGGCATTAAAGTTTATTAGAATTCATTAAATTGTATGGAGTCCAACACCCAAAAATTGGAAATTTTCCAAAAGATGATTTTCGTAATCGGCTAGACGAGACAATCAAAATGAGCCCAAACACGGTACAGCTTTTCGGTCAGAGACGTGCAGAGACTCTCATTTCTCTGCGTCTCTTGGGCAAATTTCCGGTTGTAACTTTGTTCAATCTGCTCATCAAACTGTAGAAACTATATTTTTGAGCTCAGCAAGTTGAGACGGTCAGAATGAGCACAAACATGGCCTGTTTTGACCGATTTCGGATTTTCGGTTAGATACGCAGACAGTCTTGTTTCTTTGCGTCTCTAAACCCCAATTTTCAAACTTGAGCAAAACTGGCCGTGTTTAGGCTCATTCGAACCGGCTTAGCTTGTTGATTTCAAAAAGGTATATTTCATAGTTAGATCTGCAGTTTGAGCCAAGTTACGGTAGGTTTTAGGCTCGCTGACATACTTTCTCCAACCTTTAAAAACTCCAACCCTTAAAGGAGGATTCCGGGCAAAAATTTTTATTGCTTTAAAATATGTAATCAAGTGTGCTGATTCCGAATATCATAATGAAAACGCTCAAAAACTGCTCTAAATACCCGAAAAACCGTCTCAAAGAGGCCATTTTTGAAAAAAGTGGTCCATTTTGGCCACAACTGATTTTGCCATTTTTCGCCCTTTTTAACAAAAAAATTTGAAAAAACGGCGAAAAATGGGCAAAAACAGGTGTTGCCGAAATGGGCCACTTTTTTCAAAAATGGCCTCTTTGAGACGGTTTTTCGGGTATTTAGAGCAGTTTTTGAGCGTTTTCATTATGATATTCGGAATCAGCACACTTGATTACATATTTTAAAGCAATAAAAATTTTTGCCCGGAATCCTCCTTTAAAAATAATCAATTTTAGCTCAAAAATCTCCAAATTGTCCATGCAAAATCCAGAATCTCAAACTTCAATACTTCATTAATTTCAATCTTATTCATCCCGTAAAGTAACTTCCGAACCGAACTATATTGTCGAACTTCTTGTTCTCGAGTAGGCCCTCGCCTCCCTCTAGACGACGTCAACCGAATCTTCAAGATTCTGAATCTCCAATTCCTTGGAATCCTCGTCAAGCTCTTGGACAAACGTTGGTTCCATGTCCTTGTCGTCGGAACCCTGAAAATTGTGAGATTCGGAATTCGTTCAGAATTTTTCTAACAAACCTTCTCCTCCGATGACTCTTCCGGCGTTTCCTCCTTCATTTCCTGAAAAATGGGCGGAGCTTAGGGAATCTTTATGAAAAAATTATTTGGTGGGGCATTGCTCATCAAGCCAATCAAAATGAGTCTAAACACGATACATTTTGCTAAACTTTGAAATTTCGTCTTAGAGACGCAGAGAAACGAGAGTGTCTGCGTCTCTCACCCACAAAATCGTCTGTAACTCAACAGCTCAACATGCAGATCTAACTACGAAAACTACATGTTTGGAATCAGCAGGTCAAGGCGGTTCGACTGAGTATAAACATGACCACTTTTGGCCGATTTGGGAGTTGGAGTTTATCGGTTAGAGAAGCAGACAGTCTTGTTTCTTGCGTCTCTAAACCCCGATTTTCAAAATTAAGCAAACCGGGTTGTGTTTATACTCATTCTGACTGTCTAAGCTTGCTGATTCCAAAAACGTAATTTTCATAGTTAGATATGCAGGTTGAACTGAGTTACGGTGGGTAAAAGACGCAGACACTCGCGTTTCTCTGCGTCTCTAACCCAAACCTCAACCTTGACTAAAACTGGTCATGTTTAGGCTCATTCGAACCGTCTCAACAAGACGATTTCAGATCTGCTATTGAAATCCAAAAAAAAGCCCGCACCTCGTTTCTCTCGTCAGCTTCCTCTCCCATCGCTTCCGATCGTAACATTTCAGCGGTCCAAGCTGGCCACCCTCCCTCCGGCACCTCCAACTCGTAATGATCGTATTGCTCGGTTTTCTCATTCCACACACACTTGCCCTCAGCATTGGCGTAAATTATGTGCTTGTTTTTGATTGGATGGTTGTGCTTGCAAACGGTGGGTGCCTTCTGAAAACAGACTTTGATGGTTTTGATGTAAGGATTCGAGATTTTTAGCCCAAGACAGTCAAAATGAGTCTCAACAGGAAGTGTTTAGCTGAATTTTGAAGTTTGAGTTAGAGACTCAATCAACTTTAGTCATTCTTTGACTCATTTTAAAGCTCTAAAGGAGCTGAGTTCAAAACATTACAACATGGACAATTTTAAGCTCCGCCCACTCTTAGACACCCATACCTTGGGAAAGTTTCGAAAGGCTTCCATTGTCGCTAGACAGTGCTCCTTGAGAAAACTGAAGGACTAACTGAAAGTTGCTGGACTTGAAGGCTTTTATAGAGAGTTTTCGAATCGTGGAATTCTTTTTTTTTTTTGTTGCTCCAGAATTTTCCAGGGTTCCACGGTAAGTTCAGGAAAAATCTTTACTATTAAATCTTTACAATTAGTGATTTTTTTTTTCAAAATTTTTAGATGTTTCGAAAAATCAATTTTAACATAATTTTTTTTTCGAAAATTTTTCCGAAAAACTTTTCGAAAAAAAAACGAATGCGCCTTTGAATTTAGTACTGTCAGGCAGACTACGAGAATCCGAAATAGCGCACTGCGGCCAATTTAGCGGAAAGTTGAAAAATCTTCTAGAGATTTTCCGAAAAATGTTGACCAAAAACCAAATTTCGAGAAGACTGATTTTCAAAGTTCAGAAATTCAAAAATCAATACTTCCAACTTAAAAAAACCTCTTGTTGCTTATCACTTTTTTCGCTTCAAAACACAGTGTGTTGCTCAGCTTAAGTTTAGTGATTGCTCATTCTTATGAACTCAAAAATCTCCAACTTCTCATCTTCATTTATCTATCTTTCACATCAATCAATAACATTCCGAACTATAAGCATAGACATGCATGAAATTGAATCCCATGGTTCTTAAGTAGGTGTCATCACTATTCGACGACGACTTCAGAATCTTCAGAATCCTTGGCCTCCAAAATTTTCAAATTCTTGGCCTTCTCGAGAATCTTTTTTGCTTTTTTGGCCTCACGAGTCTTCCGATTCAACTCCATCTTCTTGAGCTCCGCTGCAGTTGGCGATTTGGGAGTCTGAAAAAAATTTGAAATTGTACAATAAAAAATATTTCGAAGAAATATTTCCGTAGCGAGCGGACAGGTCACGATAGGTGACATTGTTCTGGTCTCTAGGTTTTATTGGTTCTGTGAGTCAGCGTTCTAGACTTGAGTCGATGTTCACATTTTCTTTCTTTTTGCCTTTTTGGTTTCTCTTCTTTGAGTTCGTTCGAATAAACCTTGGTGAGGTCCGTACAAACTTGTTTTCTAGTGTCCTTTGGGTTTTTAGTGGGTTTTAGTGTATTCAAACATCTGCTGTTTAGTGTGATATTTGCTAAATATTGCTCTATTCATCCTCTAACCAACCTTCTCCTCCGAGGACTCTTCCGGCGTTTTCTCCTTCTTTGCCTGAAAAATGGGCGGAGCTTACGGATTCTCTATGAAAAGTTTGTTCTATGAATCATTGCTCGTCGAGACCATCAAAATGAGCCTAAACACGAAACGTTTTGCTTGAGTTTGAAATTTTGTATTAGAGACGCAAAGAAACGAGAGTATTCATAAAACCTACCATAACTATGCTCAACCTGCAGATCTAACTACGAAACCTATATTTTTGTAATTAGCCGATCAAGGCTGTTCGACTGAGTATAAACATGACCAATTTTGGCCGATTTGGGAGTTAGAGTTTATCGGTTAGAGAAGCAGACAGTCTTGTTTCTCTGCGTCTCCCACCCCCAATTTTCAAACTTGAGCAAAACTGGCCGTGTTTAGGCTCATTCGAACCGGCTTAACTTGCTGATTCTATAATTATAGTGGTAGTTAGATCTGCAGGTTGAACTGAGTTACGGTGGGTAAAAGACGCAGACTGTCTCGCTTCTCTGCGTCTCTAACCCAAACTTCAAAGCTGACTAAAACTGGTCTTGTTTAGGCTCATTCGAACCGTCTCAACAAGGCAATTTCAAATCTGGAATGAAAATCCAACAAAAAATAATGCCGCACCTTGTTCTTCTTTCTGTTCTTTTCGAATTCTCTGGACATTCCAGCGGTCAAAGCTGGCAACTCTCCCTCCGGCAGCACCAACTCGAAATGATCGAATTGCTCGGTTTTCTCATTCCACACACACTTGCCCTCATAATTGACATAACTTATGTCCTTTTCTTTGATGGGATGGTTGTGTTTGCAGGCGGTGGGTGTCTTCTGGAAACCATTTTTGAGGGTTTTGATGTAAGGATTCGAGATTTTCAGTACAAGACAGTCAAAATGAGCCCAAACACGACATGTTTAGCTGAGTTTTGAAGTTTGAGTTAGAGACGCAGAGAAACGAGAGTGTTTGCGTCTCCAACCTCAAAACTCGAAGTTGACCGAAACAGCCCATGTTTGGGCTCATTCAAACCGTCTTAACCTGCTGATTCCCAAAAAGGAATTTTCATAGTTAGATGTGCAGGTTGAGCCAATTTACGGTAATTTTTCTGAGCCACCGGGTCTAACAAAACAGTCTCAAATTCAGTCGAATCTGGTCATTCTTAGACTCTTTTTGAAGCTCTAACGAGCTAAATTCAAAAGTTCCCAACATGGACAATTTTAGGCTCCGCCCACTCTCAGACACTCATACCTTGTAAATGTCTCGAAAGGCTTCCATTGTCGCTAGGCGGTGCTCCTTGAGAAAACTGAAGGACGAACTGAAATTTGCTGGTTTTGAAGACTTTTATAGGAAGTTTTCGAATCGTGGAATTCTACTTTTTTCTTTTGCTCCAGAACATTCCACGGTAAGTTCAAGAAGAATTTCTGAACAAATAATTGTGTGTTCAGAGTTTTTGAAAAATCAATTTTTACATAATTTTTTTTCGAAAATTTTTCCGAAAAACTTTTCGAAAAAAAAACGAATGCGCCTTCGAATTTAGCACTGTCAGGCAGACTACGACAATCCGAAATAGCCCACTGCGGCCAATTTAGCGGAAAGTTGAAAAATCTTCGAGATTTTCCGAAAAATGTTGACCAAAAACCAAATTTCGAGAAGACTGATTTTCAAAGTTCAGAAATTCAAAAATCAATGTTTCCAACTTAAAAAAAAACATCTTGTTGCTTATCACTTTTTTCGCTTCAAAAAACAGTGTGTTGCTCAGCTTAGTGATTGCTCATTCTTATGAACACAAAAATCTCCATTTTCTCATCTTCATTTATCTAACTTTCAAATCAATCAACAAATCCGAACTATAGTGACATGCATGCAATTGAATCCCATGGTTCTCAAGTAGGTCATCCTTATTCGACGACGACTTCAAAATCTTCAGAATCTTCAGAATCCTTGGATTCCGAAATTTTCAAATTCTTGGCCTTCTCGAGAATCTTCTTCGCTTTTTTGGCCTCACGAGTCTTCCGATTCAACTCCTTCTTCTTGAGCTCCGCTGCAGTTGGCGATTTAGGGGTCTGAAAAAAAATTGAAGTTGTATTTTAAAAAATAATTCGAATCCTCTACCTGGTCATCCGTGCTCTTCTTATACCAATCCACGAGAGTTCCATAAAACTTATTTTCGTCGTACTGAAAAATGGGCGGAGCTTGCAAGTTTTTCAATTGAAAAATTGGAGTTATCTCATTAAACCAATCAAAATGAACCCAAACACGACTAGATTGCTCAGCTTTAAAAATTCGGTCAGAGACTTTTATCCACCGTAACTCGGCCCAACCTGCAGATCTAACTATGAAACTTGTATTTTTGGAATCAGAATGTCAAGACGGTTCTAATGAGTATAAACTTGGCCAGTCTTGGTCAACTTTGAAATTTCGGGTCAGATACGCAGACACTCTCGTTTCTCTGGGTCTCTGACCGAAAAACTCAAAATGCACCAAAATGAGTCGTGTTTAGGTTCATTCGAACCGTCTTGACTTGCTGATTCTAAAACTGCAATTTTCAGAGTTAGATTCGCAGGTTAAACAAAGTTACGGCAGACTAGAGACGCAGACATTCTCGTTTCTCTGCGTCTCTAATGAAATTTCAAAGTTGATCAAATATAGTCGTGTTCGGGCTCATTTTGAATCTCTCAATGAGTCAAATCCGATTCTCCAGACAAAAACTTGACAATCCCCACCTCTTCCTCCGACTCCGACCCCTCCGACTCCTCCCCCGACTCCTCCCCCGACTCCACCGCCGGCAACTCCCCCGACTCCTCCTCCTCCTCATCATCATCATCATCATCACTGTCCGAATCCGTGAACATTCCAGCACTCAGCGGGTCCAAGTCCTCCTCTGGCACCTCGAACTCGTACTGATCATATCGATTCTTCTTCGCGTTCCAAACACACTCGGTTTTGTTCGCGCACGAGATGAACGTGAGCATGGGTGATGCGCCAGCGTGGTTGTGCTTGCAGACGGTGGGCTTGGCCTGGAATTGTTTTTTGAAGCGTTTTGGAAATTCTACCGTAACTATGCTCAACCTGCAGATCTAACTGTGAAAGTTATTTTTGGAATCAGCAAGTCGAGAGGGTTTGAATGAGCCTAAACACGACACGATTCGCTCAGTTTTGAAATTCATGGTCAGAGACGCAGAGAAACGAGAGTGTCTGCGTCTCTAACGCTAAATTTCAAAACTGAGCAAACATGATCGTGTTTAGGCTCAATCGAATCCTCTTGTTTCCAAAAATCGGCTACTCTCGTTTCTCTGCGTCTCCAACGCAAATCTCAAATTCACCCGACCCTGGGCTCATTTTGAAATTCTCCATTAGCTAAATTCAATTTTTTTCAAAACTGAGCTGTTTTCGACTCCGCCCACTTTCTGAAACCCAAAAGATGCTTACCTTATCTTCCAAGCCTTCCATGATCCTTGCGAAAAACTTGAAGGACTAACTGATTTTGAATCCAGTTTTGAACAAAACACAAATCGTGGAACTCCATTTTTTTTTCAGAATTTTCTAGAGATCCACGTGGAGGTCAAAAAATTGGCGTGGTTTGAGAAGATTCGAGAATCGAAATTTTTGAAATCTACGTGAACCCCCAGAAGCCTAAAAAGTCATGTTCCAGTTTTGCCACGTGTCGAGAAATCCAACAAGGGAGTCAGAATCAAAATCGAAAAGTTTCAATCATACCCTCAAGACAGAACGGAGCACCATCGTCGTTTGTGAGCACTCAAAGAGAGGTAAGGAAAAGTGGGCGGAGCTTTTAACTAGAAGTCTACTTTATGCTTCCAGTCAAAGGCTTGAAATATTGCTGAAAAGAGTACAAACTGAAAGTATCAAAAAATTTTAGCTGAGCAGAAAAGTTACTGTAGCTTGAACAGTTATGCTCAAAATTGGATGAAATTTAGTTTTTCATACTCAGCGCGCCGAGACAATCAAAATGAGTATAAACACGACTAGATTTTGCTGTTTTCAAGTTTTTCGCTAGAGACGCAGAGAAACGAAAGGGAGCCGGTGAAAAAACTACCGTAACTCTGCTCAACCTGCAGAACTAACTACAAAAACTATATTTTTGCAATCAGCAAGTTAAGGCGGTTCGAATGAGCCTAAACATGCTATATTTCGCTCAATTTTGAAATTTCGAGTCAGAGACGCAGACACTCCCGTTTCTCTGCGTTTCTGACCCGAAATTTCCAAATTGAGCAAACAAAGGCGTGTTTAGGCTCATTCGAATTGTCTTGACCTGCTGATTCCAAAAATATAGTTGCCGTGATTAGATCTACAGGTTGAGCAAGGTTACAGTGGGTTTACCATCGAGGACCTAGTTTTTCTGCGTCTGACCGTGACCTCAAATTTCGAAATGAAGCAAAATATGCAGTGTTTGGGCTCATTCGAACCGCCCTGACCCGCTTATTCCAAAATCGCAACTGTCATAGTTAGATCTGCAAGTTGAGACAAGTTACGGTAGAAAATTCAGAAGAATGCCGATCTACGATATGCGTACCGGGAAGATGATTGCGATGCCGCCACCCCGAGGAAATCTCACTCTGACGCTTGACAAAGACGGCAATAGAGTAATCAATACTAACATCTTTGTCGAGCTGAAAGAGCAGGTAAGGTGAAGATTTTGGATTTTAGGAGCCTAAAATTTTCAGACTCCCATGGACGACTGGCCAATTCCAGAGGAGCTCAAGGATCTGAAGATTCGTGAGGTACGTCAGAAACTTGTGGATGGCGTCTTTTCGAAATCCAAGGATTCTGAAGATTCTGGAGTCGCCGTCAAGAAGTGATGACCTACTTGAGAATCATGGGATTCAATTTCATGCATGTATATGCTTATAGTTCGGAATGTTATTGATTGATGTGAAAGATAGATAAATAAAGATGAGAAGTTGGAGATTTTTGTGTCCACAAGACTGAGCAATCAATAAGCTGAGCAGCACACTGTTTTTTGAAGCGAAAAAATGATAGGGAGGTTTCCGAAATCATGAAATTCAGTTTTCTCATGATTTTCTACCCCTGAACCTCTTTTCTGTAGGAAAAATCCTCGAAAAAACGGTTTCGCAGACTGAGCAATTTTGTGATGAGCAATCGATTGATTTAGGCAGTGTTTGACCGAGATGAGCGGGAATTTCACTCATTTGATCAAAAATTCAGTTTTGAAAGAAAAAACGAAATCCGGTGAAGTTGAAGTTGAGAAATTTTTGAGACGAAAAAAAAATTTTTTTTTTCAAAATTTTTTAAAAATTCATATCAAAGAAAAATAATAGTGAGCAACCAAATCCTTCATTTTCACAGCAAATAGAATCAACGAGTAGACTTTCCACTGTCTTCCTCGAAAAGTCTCAATTTCGAGTTGGCCCATTCCAAGACGGATTCCGAGTATCCGGTCTTCATGAAGACTTCGAAAATAATAAAAATAATGAGGAGAACAGAGCCAGCGATAATATGATCCATAATAGTGATGGATCGTTGGTGGATCTGAAAACGAAAAAATGAAAAAAAAATTTTTCGACAAAAAAATTTTTTAAGAAAAATGTTTACCTTATCCTTTTCCATCTTTGATTCTTTCTCCAAAACTATTTTGTTACCGTCCACATCAAATCCCACTATTTGAGAATCTATCTCAGATTCAGAATCTCCAGAATCTTCGGATTCAAAATCTCCAGAATCTTCGGATTCAGAATCCTCAGAAGCTTCAGATTCCTCAGAACCTTCAGAGTCTTCAGAAACTTCAGAATCCGATGACACTTCGTTGACGTCGTCGCCAGAATCCTCTGGATGCTCCTCAGGATGTTCGCGAATTTTGGACAACCTCATCAGCGCGGTTCCCACATCCTCATAGAAATACTCCTCCTTTCCAGTTTTCGGATTCATTCGATTTCTCAGTTGCTTTCCTTGTGGAATTGTCATCACTTTTCCGGTGCGTAGATCGTAAACAGGCATCGTCTGAAAATTTTGAATGGTGAAGTCGGATTCAGCGTGTCAAGTGGGTTCGAATGAACCTAAGAACGATCCATTTTTCTCAATTTTAAAATTCCGGAAAAACTACCGTCAATCTCTTCAACCTGCAGATCTAACTATAAAATTTACATTTTTGAAATCAGCAAGTCAAGACAATTCGAATGAGCCTAAACACGGTCAGTTTTGGTCAACTTCGAGTTTTGAGGTTAGAGACGCAGACACTTTCGTGTCTCTGCGTCTCTAAATCTAAATTTCAAAGGCGAGTGAACATGATCATGCTTAGGCTCATTCGGACTGGCTTAACTTGCTGATTCCGGAAATGTAATTTTCATGGTTAGATCTGCAGGTTGAGCTGAGTTACGGTAGGTTTTCCAGTTCTTGACCAAAAACTCTAAAACAGCCATATCTCATTTCGACCGTCGTCTCAACGCGTTGAATAAAAAAAAAATCAAGACTTCACAAAAACGGACGGTTTTCTAGATGGCTCCAAAAAATTGTTGATAAAAACTTTAACTTTCACAATTTTTCAAGCCCAATACTATAAGCTCCGCCCACTTTTCAAGCTCCTACCTCTCCTTGAGTGCTCACCAGCTGACGATGCTCCGTGGGAATCGAGATATGCTCAAAACTTTGTGATATTGATTTTGTCCTCTAGTTGCAATTTATGATGACACGTGTCAAAGCTGTGAAACTCAACTTTTCAAGGCTCTTGTCTACGTGGAGTTCACGAACATTGAAATTTTTGGCGCGAACTGTTTTTTTTCGAATATTTGAATTTTCGAACTCTACGTGGACCTTTAGAGACCCGAGAATCTAGTTTTTTTTAATGCTTTGCAACGTGTTCAAAAATCAAATCAGGCAAAAAAACTCGAAGATCGTAAACTTCTGAGCATACCTCAAAGCCAAACGGTCCACCATCGTCGTTAGCGAGCACTCAACGAAAGGTAAGAGCTTTGAAAAGTGAGCGGAGCTTTTAAGGAGATCTAGAGTGTTTTTGAAATCTGAAAATCTGATCGCTCCCAATCAAAGGTTAGGATGAAAACATCGAAAAGTAAACGAAAATCTCCAAAAATTTGAGCCCACCAGAAATGCTGCTATATTTTGACTACTTTTGCTCAAAACAGGATGATATTTTGATTTTTGAAATCAGCGCGTCAAGGCGGTCCAAATAAGTATAAACACGACTAGATTTGACTGTTTTCGAGTTTTCGGTAAGAGACGCAGAGAAGCGATTGGTTGCCTATGGAAAAACTACGGTATCTCTGCTCAACCTGCAGATCTAGCTATGAAAACTATATTTTTGGAATTAGCATGTCGAGACGGTTCAAATGAGCCTAAAAATCGCATGTTTTGCTCCATTTTGAAACTTCGGCTAGAGACGCAGAGAGACGAGAGTGTCTGCGTCTCTGACCCAAAATTTCAAAACAGAACAAAGTTGAGCGTGTTCCACTCGGCCACTTTCCCATGTTTTCTTCACTTCACGTAAGGCGTACAAAAGAGAGGGGGAGAGAGGAAGCCGTTTGAAGGGCGGATATGGTGAAAAATTCACCAAACCTGCTAATTTGAATAATGTAAATTTCACAGTTAGATCTGCAAGTTGAGACGAGTTAAGGTAGAAATTTCAGAAGAATGCCGATCTACGATATGAGTACCCGGAAGATGATTGCAAAGCCGCCACCCGGAGGAATGACCCGTCTGAAGTTTGACAAAAACGGTAATCTGACGGAATGCTATAATCGGATGATTCTGGAAACGAAAGAGGATGGGGTACTTTTTTTCCAAAAATTTTTTGGTTGAAAATTTTTGAAAATTTTCAGACTCCCAACATCCCGACTGCAGAGGAGCTCGAGAAGGCAGAGTTGGATCGGCAGGCTCGTCATGCCGAAGAGTATGAGCACTACTTGAAGTTTTTCAATTCTAGAGTAAATGATTTGCAATTTTTTTTTAGTACAATTTCAAATTTTTTCAGACTCCCGTTGACGAGTGGCCAATTCCAGAGGAGCTCAAGGAAACGAAGTCGGCGCTCAAAAAGAAGGAGCTGAATCGGAAAACTCGTGAAGCCAGAAAAGCGAAGAAGGCCAAGAATCTGGAAAATTCGGAATCCAAGGATTCTGAAGATTCTGAAGTCGTCGTCGAGAAGTGATTGCGTACTTGAGAACTATGAGATTCAATTTCATGCATGTATATGCTTATAGTTTGGACTGTTGATTGATTTGAAAGTTAGATAAATGAAGATGAGAAGTTGGAGATTTTTATTGACTTTTCAGCTAGACTGAGCAATCACTGAGCAACACGCTAATTTTATTATTGATTAATCAATTGATTTGGAACTTTCCGAATTTCCGAATTTGGTTTTCTCACAATTTTTCACCCGGGGCCTTTTTCTCCGGCTTCAAAAAACACCGCAAAGTCGATTTTTCACAGTGAGAAATTTTAGGATGAGCAATAATACTTTAGTTATAATTTCATCGCTTGTAACCTGACCAAAGTGGTAGATCAAAAAACGTTCATTAGATCAAATTCTATACGACGCCTTCTTACAAACATAGGCTCTCATATCCGTATTGCACGCCAAATTGTTCCAATTCTCGTACCAACTATCATGCGACACGTCTGGAGCCGTCTGCACGCACAACTCTTTTCCCGGATTATCCGGTTGCTTTGGCGCCCAATTGATGTAGTCCGATGGGGTGCCATCGGTCCATACCCAATCCTTGCCGTTCACTTGGTGCATTCCTATCCACGCCAGGTTCTGGTACTTGGACTCTTTGATGCCGCAGGAGGCAATGTCTGGAGGAGAAAATGTTTGAGTCGTTTTTGTCACATTGAGAGCTTCAAAATGAACCCAAACATGACTAAATTTGATCAATTTTAAAATCCCTGGCTAGAGACGCAGAGGAACGAGACTGTCTGCGTCTCTTACCCACCGTAACTCGACTCAACCTGCAGATCTAAATATGAAATTTGTATTTTTGAAGTCCGCAAGCTGAGACGGTCAGAATGAGTATAAACACGACCCGGTTTGCTCAAGTTTGAAAATGAAGTTTAGAGAGCTGAGTTGCGATGGTTTTTGTGGGGGAAGAGGAGCCGCAGAGAAACGAGACTGTCTGCGTCTCTAACCGAAAATCAAAGTCCTGCAAAATGTGTCGTGTTTAGGCTCATTCCAACCGTCGTGACTTGTTGATTCCAAAAATGTAGTTTTCGTAGTCAGATCTGCAGGTTGAGCAACATTACAGTCATTTTCGTGGGTGAGAGACGCAGACACTCTCGTTTCTCTGCGTCTCTAATCCAAAATCTCAAATCTGAGCGGATATAGCAATGTTTAGGCTCATTCGAACCGCCTTCACTCGCGGAATCCAAAAATATAGTTTTCGTAGTTAGATCTGCAGGTTGAGCAGAGTTATGATAGGCTTCGTGAATTGGAGACGCAGAGAAACGAGAAAGTGTCATGCATTGAGCCTATCATAACTCTGCTCAACCTGCAGATCAAACAATGAAAGCTACACGGTTGAACTCAGCTCAATCAGGGCTTCAAGTGAGCACAAAAAATCATCAAATTTTTGTTCGATTTTCCGAAAAATCTGAACATTTTGAAAAATTCTCGGCGACTCACTATTCACAAAAGTGTTCTCGGTTAGCGAATGAATCGATGTCAAGTGGGCTCCGAGGAGCACACACGCTGCCTCGGCATCATTGAACTTTGCTCCGTGGTACACTTTATAGCAGAAGTCGGTGGGAGCAAAGTAGGTCCATCCTTGGTCGCAGGAAGGGATGCAGGTCTTGGAGGGGCATGGTGAGGGGGTTGGACAGGTTGACACTGAAACTATTCACCCGGACGATGTGAAACATTTTTGAAAATTTTGAGCCAAAGCTCAAAGTCCCAGCTCAAATATGAAGGAAGCTATGATTGAAAATTTTTGAAAAATTTCAAACGTCCATAACTCTCTTCATTTTCAGCCGATTTTCGTAATTTTTAGCACATTTTTTGACCTACTTTCCGGTGTAGTGATTGGTGGACACGTGGCGGTGATGATGACTGGAGTGACACAAACGAATGGT
Source organism: Caenorhabditis sp. 40 LS-2015 (assembly GCA_900536305.3). NCBI lineage: Eukaryota > Metazoa > Nematoda > Chromadorea > Rhabditida > Rhabditidae > Caenorhabditis > Caenorhabditis tribulationis. Next base: position 59,398 of record LR545063.1, on the reverse strand, counting down.
CGATAGGAGGTGCATCCGATGGCCGACCACGTGCCATCGGTCTTGTCTTGAATGGCACAATCCGATCCGGATTGGGGCTCTCCGATTTGCCAATTTTGATAGGAGAAAGTGACGGATGAATCGGTCCATTTCCAGGTGCCGGACACCTCCAAATCATTGGCTCCGATCCAATAGTCGGAATAGTTGGATTTCTTAAAGGAATTCGCTCCGTTTGAGGAGACCAATGCGTTTTCGGCTCCGTTTTGAATGGAGACCAGATGTCCTCCGAGAATCGAACACTGCTCTTCGGCGAACTCGAATTGAGCAGGTGCAGTGAAGTATTGGTAGCATCTGGAATACGGTAGTTGAAATTGTTGGAAATTATTCCGAGCTATGCCATGTTTAGGCTCACCGATTGAACTGTGCGCTATAGATCCCTCCAGTATGACAAGTTTGAGCCGAAACTTCAATTTTAAGAATAACAAATAATAGTAAAAGAATCTTCAACATCCCTGAATCAACTCAAAAACCTCATTTTTGTGATTCCCAGAAAAAAAGTGGGCGGAGCCTGAATTTTCGGAAAACCCGGAAACCACACTTTCGAGACAAGACTGTGACTTCTCTATGATAAGACAACGAAGTTCAAGTGAACAATATTTTTCAATAGATGCTGCGCTTTTAATGACCATGTGGGTATGAGAGGGGTACATAGAACATGGTTCAGATATTACGGAGATCAAAACCAGAGGTTAAAAGCATTTCAGAAACGTTTTATTTGTTGAATTATGTCATCATTGTGCTCATTGCATCGAGAGCTTCAAAATGAGCCCCAGCACGACCACAAGCAGTTGAGTTTGAGATTTTTGGTTAGAGACACAGAGAAACGAGAGTGTCTGCGTCTCTCACTCACAAAAACGTTTGTAACTCTGCATAACCTGCAGATCTAACTATGAAAATTATATTTTTGAGCTCAGCAAGTCAAGGTGGTCCGAATGAGCATAAACACGACTATCTTCTGCCAAATTTGAAAATTTCGAATTTTCTCAAACATTGATTCGTAACTAGGGGCTCCCTGCAGATCCAACTATGAAAATTATATTTTTCAAATAAGCAAGTTAAAACGATTGGAATGAGCCTAAACACGAATATATCTGCTCGTCTTTGCAGTTTTGGGTAAGAGACGCAGACACTCTCGTTTCTCTGCGTCTCCCCTTCCCCACAAAAATCAATGTAGCTTTGCTCAACCTGCAGAACTAACTATGGAAGTAATATTTTTCAAATTAGCAAGCCAAGGCGGTTCGAATGAGTATAAATAAGACAGGTTTCTGTAAAATTTCATTTTTCATCGAAAATCGAAAATCAGTAATTTTGAGAGCACTGAAATTTTTCGATTTCTTTTTTCGGAACATAACATTTCGAACATTTTTAAACTGTCAGATTCAGGTAACACTTTATTGAAGCGATATCAAAAAAAGTAGAAAATCTAAGCATGAATGGATCCCTTCTTACAGACGTAGGCTCTCATCTCCGTATTGCACGCCTCGTTGTTCCAGTTCTCGTACCACTTGTCGTGAGAGAGATCCGGCGCCGTCTCCACACAGTTTTCCTTGCCCGGGTTGTCGGGTTGCTTCGGTGCCCAGTTGATGTAGTCCGACTTGGTACCATCGGTCCACACCCAGTCTTGTCCGACCTTGTGCATTCCGATCCATGCGAGGTCCTTTGGGTTTCCTTCTTTGATTCCGCAGGAGGCGAGGTCTGAAATGTCAACTTTTGTTTTTGACACCTCAAGAGCTTCAAAATGAGCCCAAACACGAGGATATTCGGTCAAGTTTGAAATTTCTGCCTTGAGAAACGCAGAGAAGCGAGAGTGTCTGCGTCGCTCACCCACAAAATCGTCTGTAACTTCGCTCAACCTGCAGATCCAACTATGAAAACTATATTTTTGAAATCAGCAAATCAAGCCGGTTCGAATGAGTATAAACATGACCGATTTTGAAGTTTTCGAACTTTTTTCACTCACTATTCACAAAAGTGTTCTCAGTCTCGGAATGGACCGACGCCAAATGGGCTCCCAGAAGAACACAGGCCGCCTCGGCGTCATCCCACTTTGCGTTGTGGTAGACACGATAGCAGAAGTCGGTGGGAGCAAAGTAGGTCCATCCTTGGTCGCAAGACGGGACACAGTTCTTCACTGGACATGGAGCTGGCGTTGGGCAAGTGGTTGCTGTAACTTTGTTCATTTTGAAGGTCTAACTGTGAAAACTAGAAATTTGTAATCAGCAGATAAGCAGCGTCAAAATGAGTATAAACATGATAGGATTTGTAAAATTTTGAAAAAAAAAATTTTTTCCAGAAACTCAAATTTCGAAATTATTGGCACTAGTACGTTATCTTCAAAAAATTTCCAGTCGATCTATAAAACTTTCATAAAAATTGGTGAACTTTGAGCCGAGTTACGGTACTTTGAAATTTCGGTGGAGACGCAGGCACACACTCTCGTTTCTTTGCGCCCTCCCCCTTCCTCACGCTCTTTCTCACCTCAAACTTTAAAGTACTGTAACTCGGCGCAAAATGGTCCGTTTTGAGTGAAATTTTTTGTGAAAAGTGTGAATTTTTTTGCTAAACAGTTTCTGTTTTAATTTACAGGAAAAACTCAGATTTTTTTTGAACATTTTTGAGTTTTTTCGATTAACTTTCTTCATTTTCAGCCGATTTTCTTGATTTTTAGCTTAACTGATTCAAAATCGTCCCCCACATTTTTTGACCTACGTTTCGGCGTGGTAATCGGTGGACACGTGGCGGTGATGATGACAGGAGTGACACAAACGAATGGTCGATAGGAGGTGCATCCGATGGCAGACCAGGTGCCATCGGTCTTGTCTTGAATAGCACAATCCGATCCGGATTGGGGCTCTCCGATTTGCCAGTTTTGATAAGAGAAAGTGACGGATGGATCGGTCCATTTCCAGGTGCCGGACACCTCCAAATCATTGGCTCCGATCCAATAGTCGGAATAGTTGGACTTTTTGAAGGAATTCGCTCCGTTTGAAGAGACCAATGCGTTTTCGGCTCCGTTCTGAATGGAGACCAGGTGTCCTCCGAGAATCGAACATTGCTCTTCGGCGAACTCGAATTGAGCTGGTGCAGTGAAGTATTGGTAGCATCTGGAATACGGTAGTTGGAATCGTTCAAAATCATCCGAGCTATGCCATGTTTAGGCTCATTCGAACCGCCTCCGCTTGCTGATTTCAAAAAGATAGATTCTATAGTTAGATCTGCAGGTTGAGCAAAGTTACGGTAGATTTCCTGAATGAGAGACGTAGACACTCTCGTTTCTCTGCATCTCTAACCAAAACTGCTGAGCAAATATAGCCATGTTTAAGCTCAATCAAACTCTCTTGATTTGTTGATTTCAAAAATGTACTTTTGTTCCATGAAAACTTGCTGCTGGTTACTGTACCTGCACATCATTCAACTTTTGAACTTTCACTTTTCTAAAACCTCTTAACTATACGACACCATTCTCAATCTTATCATCTTAACTATTATGTGATGATTAAAAGAAAATGACGACAGTAATCAAAAAAGCTTGAATAACTCGACGTTTTGTGTGATAAAATCACAAAACAGTTGGAATTATGATTTCAAATCGTATTCTACTGGCTACAAAATACAAGAAAAGGTAACGATTTTTTAAAATTTTTCAAAAGTTCTCAAAAATTATGAGAACTGAAAATTCAATATGAATGGTTTTTATTATTTTGAACTCAGCTCATTAAAACGGCTTGAATGAGCCTGAACACGGTCAGGTTTGCTCAATTTCTAGAGTTTTTGGATAGAGACGCAGAGAAACGAGAATGTCTGCGTCTCTCCTCCCACAAAAACTACCGTAACTAGGCTCAACCTGCAGATCTAACTATGAAAATTACATTTTTAAAATCAGCTCGTCAAGCCAGTTCAAATAAGTATAAACATGACTAGATTTGAGAAAAGTTCATTTTTCGATGCCCGAAGCACCCCCTGAAAATCTGTGTTTCTTACTGTAACTTTCTTCATTTTGGGCTTGAACTCATGAAAAGTATACCATTGTAATTAACTCACGAAGCTGGTTCGAACGAGTATAATCATGCCCCATTTTGAAATTTTCGATGTTTTCAAAATTTTCAGGGTCTTTGCGCCTTTAAACCAAAAAATTTGAAAATCATCGAAATTCAGCCGGATTTTCGCTATTCAAACGTATTTTTTTGTGCTGAATCTGAAAAAACAACTGATTTTCAGTTTCGCTGACTTCTAATGTGTGAAAATTCAATTCGAAGTTTCGATTTTTTAGTCGAGGAAATTTTTCGAACAGCCGTAACTTTCTTCATTTTCGTTCTAGAACAATGATCTTTGGCTTAAAATGTCAGCTAGATTCTCTACAGTTCGATAGATTAAAAATCATCGCTGCTCAACAACTGTAAGCATTTCTCTTACCTGTTGAACTGCGCACTGTAGATGCCTCCAGTATTACACGTCTGCGCCGAGGCTCCGCCTCCAAGAAGAGCCAAAACCAGCGCGAATGCGGCAACCACTCGTCGAGCCATTTTCAGCAATGCAACTAATTGCGTTCAAGGCAAACATTTTCAGCTCTTCCAAAAAAGTGGGCGGAGCCTAGGGGGGGGGAGGGGAGCAAACGAGACTCGAGTGTCGACAAAACGAGAGGACATAAACTTTTTAATGGAGCAATGTGCTCTGGGCATGGCAAAAGGTTTTTCCGATTGTCCATAAAAATTTTTAATGATGGAATCATAGAAAGAAATTGTTGGGGCACTAAAAATTAATGCGATTACAAAGGTGTCCGGGTAGTTGGTTGGTCAGTGATAAGACTAACAATTATTGCAATCATATTTGGTTTGGAGTTGCGAAAAAACGAAGAATACTACGAAATGCAGGATGTTTGGTAGGGAAGGAGACGGGAAGTCCGGGTTTTGACACTTTTTGAAACGGAAAAAAACTGATGAGCAGAGACGGTTTTTGATCTACTCAATTGTAGAGACTCTCGCAGACATTTCAAGCCAAAGAGCGTAGTTCTAGAGCAAGAACGAAGAAAGTTACGGATGTTCGGAGAAAAAAATTTTCCTCGAGTAAAAATTCGCAACTTTGAATTGAATTTTCATTCATTAGAACTCAACGAAACTAAAAATAAGTCGTATTCTCAGATTCAGCACATAAAAACACGCATTAGTAGCAGAAATTCGGCTGAATTCCGATGAATTTCAAATTTTTGGTCTAAAGGCGCAAAGACCCTGTAAATTTTATGAAAAATTGAAAATTTTTAAAAGATGGCATGATTATACTCATTCGAACTGGCTTGATGCGCTGATTTCAATGGTGTATCTCACACAAGTTGTGATGAAAAATGAAGGAAGTTACAGTAAGAAATACAGATTTTCAGGGGGTGCCTCGGGCATCGAAAATTGAACTTTTTGCAAATCAGTCATGTTTATACTCATTCGAACTGGCTTGACGAGCTCAGCCCAATAATGCAACTTTCATGGGTCCTGACACGAAATTGAAGAGGTTACTGTAGATTTTCTGAGCACAAGCGATTATAGCCTTAGAAATAGGCAATTAATGTAGGAAACAACTTGTTTTTTTGGCGATAGTAATTTGTAAATGCACCACTGCACGTTTTCAATCGAGACATTCTAGAGTTGTGTGGTGAAAATGCGCTCTATTGACAACTGGAGGAAAAATTGGGAATCGAGCGGTTTTCAACATGATTTTGTGTTTTTCGTGAAGAATTTTGCGTTTTAAAACTTTACTAGTGACTTTCTAGTCTAGAACAATGCAAATAATAACGAAGTAACGATAAACTGAGAAAAAAACTTATTATGCAATCTCTCTCAAATGCCAGTATTTTATGTTATTTTTCAAAAAGTTTTTTGGTTTTTGGATTGATTTTAATTTTTAATGGGATCATTTTCTAGTTTTCCGACATTTATTTCGACTTAAAACCCTCAATTTCCAGTTGTTTTACTTTCTTAATGTTCGAAAATTTCCCTTTCCCGCCAATTATCCTCCCCGTAAATCGACATGGCCTAGAAGGCGCCTGGCCGAGTTTCGCCGCAAAACTCTTCCATCACAAAAACATGTGCTCCGCGGGCCGAAATCGCGTCATTTTATAGCGTTTTCCATCGATTTCTCGATGTCTAAGCTCGCCGAGCACATTGCCATGGTGATGGGCGGTCGAATGAGCCAAACTGCGGCAAAAACCGCCCAAAATTCGAACAATGACGACACTTTTTCGTTTGTGACTGAAAAAATGTTGATTTTGTTCGATTTCCGTACTTTTTCGATAATTTTTGGGGGTTTTCTGGGCTCAAAAATCGATTGAACACTGTTAAAACTTTCGAAAATCTATCAAAAATCAAGTTTCAGACCCGAAAACCACCAGGTTCGCCGGAAAATCGATTCAGGCCAACTGTGCATCGATTTTCGCCGATTTTTCCATCAAAATGGGTAACTCGAGGCGGAAAAAGTCGAATTTCACCCTTAAAATCAAAAATTTCCAGGCGCCGGCTTGGTATCCGCATGTCTACCGGTCTCCTACGTCCTCCTCGTGCACCTGTTCGATCGCAATGGAACCGATCGAAACGATCCGAAATCTATACAGCGGAGGTGCTTCAGAGTGAAAAATGAGCCAGAAAATCGTGGAAATCACAAAATTTCGGTCTAGAATGTTTGAAAATTCCTTGAAAATCAAAAATTTTGAAATTTCAAAAAAAAATTGTTTTTTTGCTCATTTTTTCAACTTTTCTAGATCTATTTTCAGCGTTTTTCATCATTCCTGGCGTTAAAATTACTCATTTCCACCCGGAAACTCCAACGTTTCAGATTCCAAGGCGCCCTACTCAGCAACATCATCTCCATCGCCGTCACCGCCTATTATCTGCTAGAGGTACCGGGAAAGTGGTGTCTAGAGTGAAGTTATGAGTTTTTCAAGCTGAAAATCGTCATTTTCAGGCTAAAATTGCTTTGGAACGTTGAAAAATCGAAAGAATCCAAGCCAAATGAATTTTGGCTCAAATTTAGTCGAAAAACGTCGATTTTCAGCTCTAAAAACTCGAAAATCGTCAGTTTTGATGCTGAAAATCGTATTCCACATCAAATTTCAGTCGGAAATGGTGAAAATTGGGCGAAAATCGTTTTAGACCAATTTTGGCTCAAAATGCTTCAAAAATTTCAAATTTCGCGCCAAAAAATTTGAAATTTTCCGTACTTACAGTACACCTCGACACCGTACCGCGAAATGGGCCTTCGATGGGATCAGTGTCGCGAGGCCATCGTCTACCCGTTCATCCTCATGAACGCCTTCTACTTGGGACAGTTCGCCCTACAGTACATCGATCGAACGCTCTGGCACTATTTCGGTGAGAAAATCCGGTGAAAATGGGCTCAAAATCGTCGAAAAACCGGTCAAAATAGCCGAAAAACGGCAAATATCGCCCCAAAATGAGCTGAAAACCATGAAAATTGACCCAAAAAACCTTGGAAAGCTCGAAAAATTCTCATTTTTCACTGAAGATCGGAAAAATTTTTTTTTGACTGAAAATTCTCAAATTTTCATTGAAATCTATCAAAAAATTTATTTCAAGTCAAAAATCCATCGAAAATGCGCAAAATTTGGGCTTCAAAACCATTCAAAATTAGTGGAAAAAATTTGAAAATTTTCAAAAAAAAAATTTTTTTTTTTTCATTTTTTCTCCGGAAAAAATTTCCATTTTTTCAGACTATTACGAGTGGAAACAATGCCTTGGGAGTTGGGTGTGGCGTCGTGACATTGTTGTGGTAAGAACCCATTTTTTCTCCGAGAAATTGAGCAATTTTTTGCTACAAAACCATCGAAAACTTGGAGGCCGGAAACCCGCTGAAAACGAGTTCAAAAATGGCTATTTTGACTCATTTTTAGTTGAAAATGACGAAAAATTGCTTGAAAATCCCAAAAAACTGCTCTAAATTCATCGAAATCGAGTCAGAAAAGGTTGAAAGTGATCCAAGAATGATAGGAAATGAAACCATGGAAAATTTGGCCATTTTCAACGGATAATAGTGAATTTTATGCCAAAAAACCACCGGAAACCTGAAAAAAAACCAAAATTGATCCCAAAGACTCATTTAGACACTCAAAATCTTCGGAAAAATCATGAATATTGAGCTGAAAATTGTCGAAATTTTCGATTCGAAAAAAAAACCTCGATTTTTTGCCAAAAAAATTCGCCGGAAATCGCCTATGAAACCCATCGAACAAAGAGCTGTTTTGGCTCAAAATCCATTCAATGAACCCCAAAATTTGACCTGAAAATGACGAAAAAACGCTCCGAAAATCCAAGAATGATGGGGAAGGAATCCTTGAAAAAAATGAGCCATTTTCAACGGATAATAGGGAAATTTGAGCCAAAAAATTCATCAGAAAACGGAAAAAAGGTCGAAATCGACTCTAGAGACTCATTCTGACTCAAAAATTCGTCTTAAAGCGTCAATTTTCAGTCGAAAAAATCCCAAAACTTGAGCCAAATTTTTCGAAAAAGACAGCCGGAAACTCCGTTTTGGCTCGAAATCCATTCAGAGAATCATAATTTTATAAATTTTCTTCTGAAAATGACCAAAAATCCACTCAAAATCAACCCAGTCAGTTCCTCGAGCACTGAAGCACTGAAGAATTGAGCCGAAAGCTGGTTGTGGCGATGCTGAGTAGTGGTTTTTTGTCATTTTCCGATCAAAATGTATGGTTTTTTCGACTGGATTTCGAACTAAGGCGGAGTCTCTGACTCATTTTTCGATAGACGTTCAAAGACGATTTTCGTTTAATTTTACGGATTTTTTTTTTTCGACTGAAAACTGGCATAGTTGCAAACGGGCCGGCCCGGGCAGATGGCGGGCCGGCAGATAACTCGGCTTCAGAACAAGATAATTGGACGGATTTGGTATCAAATGATAGATCTCGACGAGTTCCCTCTTAGCCATATCATACGGGCCGGCTTAGGGTCCATTAACAAGTCGCGGGCCGGGCTAGAATGGCAAATTTGGCCAAAATCGGGCATTTTCGCCATTCTAGCCCGGCCCGCGGCATGTTAATGGACCCGAAGCCGGCCCGTATAGTATAGCTGAGATGGACCTCGTCGAGATCTATCATTTGATACTAAATCCGTCCAATTATCTTGTTCTGAAGCCGAGTTATCTGCCGGCCCGCCATCTGCCCGGGCTGGCCCGTTTGCAACTATGAAAATTGGCATCATTAGGCGAATTTTCTCGAGTCAAAATGAGTTCACTTTTATCGAGTTTCTGATGGATTTTTTAGCTCAAAAAATTCACACTTTTTGAAAATTTACAATTTCTGCAGGGCCCCATCACCGAGGAGATCGTGTTCCGCGCGTGCTCATCAACCCTCATGGCTCACGTCTACGGCGCCCGCCTCACGATGCTCCTCAATCCGATTCCATTCGCCGCATCGCACTTTCATCACATTTGGGACGATCAACGACGCGGACACTCGTTGGCGCACTCGATTCTGCAGAGAGGTGAGCTGCAGAAAATTGGCCGAGAAAAAAGCGTGGGCGGAAATCGTAAACCCCAGCTGAAAAGCTTATAAATCTATAAAACTCGAGTCTGCAATCAGAATGTGCCGAAAATGACCTGAAATGGCCAAAAATGTGCCGAAAAAAGGTCTAAAATGGTCTGAAAACCATGAAAAATGGCCGAAAATGAACAAAAGGATAGTCGAAAACATTGAGAAATTTTTCGGAAAAAAATTTTTTTTTCGATTTTTTTTTTTTTGAAAAATTGCCCTCCAGCTTACAGTTCTACAAAACACCCACTACGATACTCCGAAATAACGCACTGCGCTCAATTTAGACGGAAATTCGAAAAATCGTACGAACAAACTGGTTTTTCGGAAAAATTCCGATCCAAAAGGTGTAGACGTCGTTGCTTCTTCACAAAAGAAGAATCTTGGCCGGAATTTTTTTTGTGAAAACGTCGATTTTGAGCCAAAAAAAGTTGTCCGAGATGTCGTGAAAAAGTGCTCCATAAGTCGACGCCGTCCAGAAGCTTCCCTCAGAATCCCATCAGAATCCCGCCCCATTTTTTGCAGGCTTCCAATTCGTCTACACCTATCTGTTCGGAGCGTTCGCCACGTGGCTCCAACTGACGACCCGGCACGCGCTCGTCCCCATCATTGCTCACACTATATGCAATGCTCAGGGACTGCCGATGTGGATGGAAATTGGTGAGGACTGCGGCTTCTTTTGACCAGAGTTTTTCGAATCCTCATCGATTTCGGCTCATTTTTCGTCCAGATTTTTTGGACCCATTTTCACCAGGAAACCCGCTTTAACCTATCTCCGAAAGTTTTCTATCAATCAACTCAGATATAGAGCAGAATCAGGGCTTTCGAATGGGCTATGTGGCTACCCGAGCAAACTTCTAGGAATCGAGATACGTGCTCCGAAAGATGATATCACCCTTTCAGTGGGGTCTTAACCATCTTTCGGAGCCCATATCTCGATTTCTAGAAGTTTGCTCAAGTAGCCACATAGCCCATTCGAAAGTTCTGATTTTGCTCTATATATCAGCCAACTTATAGATGATGCTGAGAGGTACGCTAAAACAGGTTTCCTGGTGGTGAAAATGGACCGCAAAAAATCTGGACGAAAATGAGCCAAAATGAACCGAAATCGATGAAAATTCGCAAAAAATTGGCTCAAAATTGACCATTTTCGCCAGTTTTCAACCCCCAAAAAAACTATTGCTCATCCATTTCCAGCCAACTATCCGAAGCGCCGCGACCGCATCACACTGTACACGGCCTACACGAGCGGATTCGTGCTGTTCGCCTACATGCTCTACACGCAGCACGGCATGCCGACGCCTTGATCTGAGGCTCCTGGACCTTCCCCGAATGATCTCCTTGCCCGAAGAACTTTCCCGCTCCTTTTCCGTCCACTTTTCTTTAATTTCTCTGCGTGTCTCTTCATTCTCAACGCTCTCTCTCTCTGTCTATCTGCACGGCGGTTGCAAAAGGGGACAGGCTGAAAGTGCGCTCTGTCCCGATAAAAGTTGGCAGCTTGCCAAGAAATTTTGCAATGATAATTTCAACGGTGAGTCGCTACGCAGTCCGTATCACCGACCGCGCCGCCTACTGTCTGTACAATAAAACGTCGGCGCGCCGCACTTTGCGCAACGACACGCCCCTTTTTGCAATGCGTGCACATTCAACTTTTTCCACACGTTTCATAAAGGGGCGTGTCATTTTATTGTATAGACAGTAAGAGAACTCAAAAAATTCAAACGCTTGTACCCTTTTGCAAGCCCGTGTATCTGTCTGTGTTTTTTTTTCCGGATGTCCTCTTCCCTATCATTCTCCATGTCTTCTGCCAGGGTCTCCTCCTCTTTCTCCATTCCTCAGTATTTTTGTTTTGTTCTCTGTCCCCCCCCGATGTCCAGATAGTCCGTATTTTCAAAATCGTCACAAGTCTAGTCCCGCCTTTTTGACGACGGTTTTCTGATTTGCTATTCCGTCTATCGTTTTCAGAGTTTGTAGCCCAGAAAATTTGAACAACATACTTTTTTGAAAAACGTGCAAATTTTGACAGGAATTCAAAAAACCGTCAAGTTTAAAGGAGGATTCCGGGCAAAAATTTTTATTGCTTTAAAAGATGTAATCAAGTGTGCTGATTCCGAATATCATAATGAAAACGCTCAAAAACAGCTCTAAATACCCGAAAAACCGTCTCAAAGAGGCCATTTTTGAAAAAAGTGGCCCATTTTGGCCACAACTGATTTTGCCATTTTTCGCCGTTTTTTTCCGATATTTTAAAGTTCAAACATGACAAAAAGCCTCAAAAATGCATAAAGAAGCAACAAATCGTCAGTTTTACCAAAGAAATCGAAAAAAAACGGCGAAAAATAGGCAAAATCAGTTGTGGCCAAAATGGGCCACTTTTTTCAAAAATGGCCTCTTTGAGACGGTTTTTCGTGTATCTAGAGCTGTTTTTGAGCGTTTTCATTATGATATTCGGAATCAGCACACTTGATTACATCTTTTAAAGCAATAAAAATTTTTGCCCGGAATCCTCCTTTAATCAATCTTCAGTCGTTTTTTTTCCCAACTTTTCTCTTCCCCTCCTGTCATCCCTCTCGGTCTCTTCTTCTTCTTCTTTTTTCTCTTCTTCNTTTTTTTCCCAACTTTTCTCTTCCCCTCCTGTCATCCCTCTCGGTCTCTTCTTCTTCTTCTTTTTTCTCTTCTTCCTCTCCTTCTGAGTGCTCTCTGAAACTCTCCAAATTTCTATATACAGATACATATATATATCAAGTTTATTGCATACTTCCCCTCCCCCCCCCCCTCCCATCAGTTTTTTCTTTAATTTGGCGATCAAGATTTTTTGATGGAAAAGATTCGAATCGTTTCCAGAGAAACTCTGAATTCTCGCCTTCTAAATCTGTCTCATACATATTTTTATATCGAATCCAAAGTGATAATAAAGAGTATTTATTTTTGTTTGTTTGAAGGATTCTTTCTTGCAGCACGTTTTTCAGAAATTTCAGACCCAGAACTTTCAGAAGATTCTAACAGCTATCCCCCCCGGATTCTGGAGTCTAGGAGATGTGAAGTTTTTGAAATTTTTTGAAAATTCAAAATTTCTAATCTATCTGCTCAGGGTTTTTATCATATTTCAGGCCGAAATCGGTATGAAAATATCAAAAATTTCGCCAAAATTTCAACAAAAAAAACTCGAAAAAAAATTTTTTTTCAAAATTTTTTTTGTAATTTCGAATTTTTCTCGAATGCCGTTGAACACAGTTCTAATCTACAGTAATCCTTTGCAATCCTTTCCCTTTCAATTTTCGATCATTACTCTCTATTCGCTACCGTAAGCCACGCCCCCCTCTACCGTACTCTATTGTAATGAAGCCGCCAATCAACCTTGTTGGTCACCCATAAATCCTTTTCGTCTGTCATGGACTAGTTTTGAATACGGGCGGCTACCTTTGGTACATTATTAAGCCTAAGCTGATGGTAATATTGGGCCCTCGCGGGTCTCAGGGTGTCTCTTCGAAAAAATCAAAAAAAATTTTCGGTTTCCAGATCGTTCGACAAAGTTATCTCGAAGTAGTCTCCTAGAAAATACTTCGAAAAAAATAAAGTTTTTTTTCGAAAATTTTTTTCGAGAAATTTTTTTCGGAAAATTTTTTTCGAGAAGTTTTTCGAAAGAATACACTGGTTGTATTCAGTGTGTCTCTTCGACAAACTTTTTTCTCGAAAAACGTCTTTTTCGAAAAAATTTCGAACGAAATAGTTTTCGAGAGATTTCTTCAAAAAAAAATTTTTTCCGAAAATTTTTTTCGAGAAATTTTTCGAAAATTTTGGAGTCTTCGGACTTTCGGACTCTGGACAGATTTTGAAGGCCATTTCTCTTGTGACGTCACCAGAGGCGATTTGAAGAGCGATTTTGACCGATTTGAAGGCGTTTGTCAAACGATGAGCAGATGTTTTACGACACACCGCGCAGAGAATGTGTAATAAAGGGGGGGGGGGGGGGGGGGGGG
>LR545063.1:27142-45775 GCA_900536305.3 Caenorhabditis sp. 40 LS-2015 | reverse complement strand
GGGGGGGGGGTTCTGCGCAACACAGACAGTATGCTGCAATCTGTTGCGGGCGCGCACACAACAGATGGTGCAATAGATGAGATGGTTCGATAAAGGAAGGCGGGAAATTGGAAAGGAGAAGGCTAGCTGCCAATTTGAAGAGTGCGTGATTTTCATTCGAAAAATTCTCGAAAAAAAAATTCGCCTTTAAATTTACAGTAAAAATCGAAAATTCGGCAAGCGAACGATTTTTCGAAAGTTTTTCCGAAAATTTTTTTTTCGAAAATTTTTTTCGAGTGTCGTCGAAAATTACACACTGGTCTCTAGGAGGCTCCAGAATCCTCAAAGAAACTAGAGGTCAAAAAAATCGATAATCTGGGCAAGGGTAGAATGCAGCAGGTGGAAATTGAAATTGCTCAGCTTTAGAAGCTTCTGGATTCCGGATCATAATGAGTTCTGCGATTCTAATGAGGGACAGGTGCATGGAATCTGGCAGCGATTTCGTATAGATGTATGTACGGTTGGTGGAAGGAGATTCTAATTAGCATACATTAGGAAAGCCCCTCCCCCAGTGCCCTAGATAGGGATTAGAGGGGGTCATAGAGACCTTCAGGAGGGCAGATGTTCTGAATGTCTCTTTGGAGACACAATTTTCCGTTTCTGGAATTTTTTTTTGCTTGAAAAAAAAATTTTGAAAAAAATCAAAATCTTAGAATTTCAAATTGTTATAACTCTACTCAACATTGCTCAATTCTTTAGATTTCTGGCTCATTTTGAAGCTTAAAAACACAGAATTTTAGACATGTGTTTTGCTTACACTTTATGAGTTTCAAGTTTCCTAAAGTTCGCAAAATTTGAAGCCCAGAAACTAAACCTAAGAATCTCAAAATTTCAAACTATTATAACTCTCCTCAAAGTTGCTCATTTTCTTCGATTTTTGGCTTGATATGAAGCTCAGAATCTGAAAGTTTAGATTGTGTAAAATTATCAAACTCTGGATAGTTTGAGCTTTCGAAAATTTGAAAATTCGAAAAACTGAGAAAAAACTTAAAATCTTAAAACTTCAAACTTTCATAACTCGCTTTGAAATCGCTCAATTTTTTTCATTTTCGACTCATTGTGAGGCTTAAATATTCACAATTTCTACCATTTAACAATACTCTAAATTTTCAAAATTCAAGAATCCCAAAAATCCGAAATCCAAAAAAAGTAATGTTCAGAATCTCAAAACTTCTCACTATCATAACTCTTGTCAAAATTGCTCAATTTCTCTTCATTTTTGATTCATTTAAAGGCTTAAAAATTGAAAATTCAGACTTCAAGTTTTATTCAAAGTTCGTGATTTGTGAATTTCGTAAAATTCTCGATTCGCAAAACGCAAAAAGTTGCAATGAATCTTGAAGCTTCAAACTCTCGTAACTTTCTTCGGAATTGCTCGATTTTCTTGATTTTTGGCTTATTCTGAAGTTTGAAAGTTTTGGAAATTGTAGATCAAATTTCCATCTAAATTTCATAATATTCAAGATTTCAAAAGTTACTTGAACCAAAATTCTCAGAAAACCGAGAACCAGAAAACTCCAAACTCTCCTCAAACTGCTTCAGTTTTATCAATTTTCAGCTTATTTTGAAGCTTCTTTCCAGCGCTAACGGTTGAATCTGAATCTCAAGATCTCGTATCCATCAAAAAAAAGAAACCCAGCAGTCTGCTTCTCTAATCCTCTCCCTCTCTCTGATCTCCGATCACTTTCTCTCTCTCTTCCCGCACGGGGGAATAGTGCGAGAAGAGGGCAGCATCCCGACGACGATGTTTGTTGTATACAACACCCCATTCCCCTCTAAACACAATGCGAGAAGAGATCTTTGTGACCTCTGCCGGTTCGTCTGCGTCTCTCTCTCTCTCTCTCTTTCTCTCTCTTGGTTGACAGAAATGAAACAATGTATTAGAGAGGGAAAGAGGCGTACCAGTACCATCTGGAGGGGACCCCTCCTTCTCCGCCCCAGTTTTCACCCCCTACAGACCACAATAGGACCATGTGACCTGGTCATGACCCGCATGCTCACTTTTGGCGGCACTTTTTTCTTGGCCAAGAGATTTCTAGGCCATTACCTTCAAACTGTCATAACTTAGTTGAAACTGAGAATTGAGACTTCTAACCACTACTATCATATTTATCGAACTTTCCTTGTCATTTTAAGCCCAATTTCAATTAGTGGCCTAGTTTTCTCAAATTTTGGATTTCTAGGCGATCACCTTTAAAGGCGCATAACTCTGTGGAAACTAAGCATTGAGAATTCTAAGCATTACCATTGTGTTTGCAGAGTTTTGCTTGTAATTTTGAGCCTAATTTTAATAGCTGGCCTAGTTTTTTCAAAATTTGGATTTCTAGGTCACCAATTTCAAATCGTCACAACTTTGCTCAAAATTGGAATAATCGAGTTTCAGAACTTTATTTCGGCTCAGCAAACTTAGCCGAGTCGATTTAACTTTCTCAATAGTATATGGCCTAGAAATCCAAAGTTTGGATTTCTAGGCCACCAACTTCAAATCGTCATAACTTCGTTCAAAATCAAAATTGAGACTTTTAACCACTACCATGATCTTTCTCAATTCTCCCTTGTCATTTTGAGCCTAATTTCAATAAGAGGCCTAACTTTTTCCGAAATTTGTTTTTCTAGGCCACCACTTCAAAATCCTCATTACTCTCTTCAAACTGAAGATTTTTCGTGTACTTTCATCTCTTTTTTTATAAATTCAAAAAAAAATAGAACGAGAGAAGAAGAGAAATAGAGAAGAGGAACATATCGCCTTATCATCTGTCAGCCACAATCATATCATTTTGACAGTTTTTCCTTCGCCTATTATTTGTTGATTTTCGATGGTTTCCTCCCAATTGACACGTATTGACTAAAATTGCATGTGCCTTTAAGAATAAGGGGGTGTCTAGATACAAGACCGTTCAATAAGATATCTAATCTGACCATTTTCAGTGCAAAATGACCAACTTTGAGCCGTTGAAAAAGCATGTTCCAATTACTCGATTTTTGTAAAAGTTGGTGAGTGTATGGAAAAATTCTAAATCTTCATTTTTGTAGTTGACAACTTCTCACTAAAATTGCTGTGAAGTGAGTTACGCCGCGTATAGTCAGGAGACATCAAAACTTGGTCAGTGAACATTTCGAACTTTTTTGGACCAATGATCTTAAACGCGATAACTGACCTGGTTGTGATTTTTGTGAAAAACTGTCAACTACAAAAATGAAGATCTAGAGTTGTTTCATACATTCACCAAATTTCATAAAAATCGAGTCATTGGAACATACCTCTTCAACGGCTCAAAGTTGACCATTTTGTACTGAAAATGGGAACAATGTATGTATCTTTTATTGGACAGTACTTTAAAGTATACCCTCTTTTTTGTTTATTATCTGTTCCCCTTCTGATCTGTCAACAATGGGTTCTAGACTATAAACTATCCCGTTCCTCTTTTATAAACATAAACCAAACCATTTTCTCCGAGTGTCTGCGTCTCTCTTTCGCATCTGTTTTTGACCAACTTTTTCCAATTTTTCGCGCGCGTTTTTTCGCCTCATTATTTGAACTGTGCTTGAGAGATGTCTGGGCAAACGAAGGGCCCAGATGGACAAGGTTGATATTTGAGGAGAGAGAGAGGGGAGGGAGAGGGAGACGCAGAGAAAAAAAGACAGAGATTTTATCTTGGTTTTGACGCTTTTGGGAGAATGCTGTTAATGGCTTTGGTTTTTAGGGGGAAACAATTTGAAATTTTTTTGAAATTTTCGGAGTTTTGAGATTCTGGAAAATTCTGGAGGATACTGAAGGGCTCTGGGGAGTTCTGAAGGTTTTGGAAGATTCTGGAGGATTCTGAAGGATTCTAGAAGACTCTAAAGGATCTTGGAGGGTTCTGTAGGATACTGAAAAAATTCGAAAACAATTTTCAAGATTTTTCAGTTCTCAACTTTTTGACGTCTTCTCGAATTTCGAATGTTTCTAAAAAAACAGATTTTGACACTAGTTCTGAGATAGAAGACGTCAAAAATGAAAAAAGTTCAAAATTTCGGAAATTTTTCGATTTTCAACATTTTGACGTCTTCTGGAATTCAGATTTCCTTTTTGAAAATGGAAAACCGGAATCGTCACCTAAATATCGTTTTCTTTAATATTTAAAATTATTTCTAACGTCTTCTGATTCTGGAAGAAGTTGGGAACCCAAAAAATGTTTTAGAAAGATTCTGAAAAATTCTGGGAGATTCTGAAGACATCTGGAGGGATCTGGAGGATTCTGGTGAATTTCGGAGGTTACTGAAAGATTCTGAAGAATTCTCGAGGATTCTGGAGGATTTCGAAGGATTCTGGAAGAATCTAACAATATCTGGAGGGTTCTGATTGATCCCCTGGAATCTTAGAGAATTCTGAAGGATTCTGTTGCATTTTTTCTGCCGAGACATGTGTGCCCAATTTTTCATCCTCCTCATCTCCCCCGGCCAGATCCAGATGTGTGTCCTCCTCAAAAAAACCTTCACTTTTCAGCCATTCTACTGACCTTCTCACATTCCTCATTCCTCATTCCACCTCCTCCGCCTCTTCATCCAACAACTCCTCGCCTTCTTCACTATTAGTGTACATATACAGTCTCTAGATGCAAAGATGACAATCTTGGCACTCGGCCAAGGACGTACCGGTCTTCCCCTCTCATGGACCCCCTCTTGAAGACCCGAGGACACATTTCATTTCTTTTTTGTGACTTGTCGCCTTCTTAGCCTAGCCACCAGCTAATGGTTAGGTTAGGTTCGAAAAAGGGAGAATGACCTCGGTGGGACATCATTTTGAAGATCTTTGTCTAAAAGATGTCACTGGGATAGCGCAGATGGGGTTGAAGGCTATTCAAATTTTTCTGCGGAAAATGAGAAAAATTTTGAGACAACAATCATGGAAATCCGACGAAAATCGACAGAGTTGCAGGACTTCAAATAGGTCATGTCCCCTGTGGATGGCGATGGCCGCCACTAGATGGGACCTAGGGATCTGAAATTTTAAGCATTCAAAATGTTGACAAATTCAAATTGTTGTCAACGCGATTTGACGCATTTTGAAACAAAAATCATCCAAATCCGTTAGAAACTGACCAAGTTATGGAGGTTTGAAAATTGAAAAAATTTTTTTGAAATTTTTTTTTGGTTAAATACCAGAAAAGCCCCCCACCGGAAAAGTCGGGAGAGCCCCCCACCAGTTTTCTTTGTGAATTAGAACAGTCAGGTGGGGGGCCTATCTGATACAGGTGGGGGGCCTATCTGATACAGGTGGGGGGCTTATCTGATATAGGTGGGGGGCTCATGTGGTAAGGGTGGGGGGCTCATCTGATACAGGTGAGGGCCATTATGATATAAGTAATTTTACATTTAGCCAGAGAGAATGAAATTGGGGGGCTCTCCCGACTTTTCCGGTGGGGGGTCTTTCTGGTATTTGGTGGGGGGCTCATCTTGTAAATTACCTACAGTATCATTATAGCCCCCCACAAGTACTGTGGGGGGCTATTCTGGTATATCCCGTTACCAGAATAGCCCCCCACACGCTTTTTGGGGCAAAAATGTACTGAGTGGGGGGCTGTGCTGGTCGGTGGGGGGCGATACTGTGGTGGGGGGCTATTCTGGTAAATTACCTTTTTTTTGGTTTTTGCTGTGTATCTTGGTTCATTTTTGAGCTGGAAACAAGAAATTTATATTTTTAGAATTTTCAATTTAAGGCGGTTCAAATGAATATAATCTTGACTGAGTGAAACTGAACTTTAGGAAAAGTATTTGGCCAAGCAAAACTTTTTTTCAAAATTGAAGGCTTAAAAAATTTTTATAATATTTTTCGGTTTTTCTGGATAAAAAAGTTTTTTTAAGCGTTAATAATCTCTAATAATCTCAAGTTGTTTCACATATTTAGATTCTTGTAAGTAGTAACTATCATAAGTTGTTGAAATTTTCCGAAAAAAATATTTTTTTTCGAACAATTTTTCCATTCTTTTCACTTCCTGTTCCTGTATTTGCTATTCTCATGCCCTCCACCTCCACATTTTTTTTTCCGAGAAAAAAAAAACGAATATGCAAATTTTTATGTCATTCTCTTTTTGTCACTTTTCGATGCGATACTTTTTTGATCGAAATTTACTTTTTGAAAATTTCCCAAATTTCAGAATCCTCTACTCGACGTCGCCTGTCTCACAAGTTTGAAAGCCATATGGTAAGTTTTCTGATTTGAAAAACTCAAAATTACAGAAAAAAATGTCAGAAAAAAAATTTCCAAAAAATTTTTTTTTTTCAAAACTTGTCAAATTTATACTCATTTTAATCCGCATTTTGTGCTAAGCCCAATAAAACTGTTTTCATCAAATTCCTGCCAAAAATTACCAAGTTACAGTACTCTTTCTCCAAAATCTCGAAAATCTCTAACCTCGTCGGAAGACCTCTAACTTGGCTCATTTTCGGCAGAATTTTTGGTTTTTTAGCTCAAAATGTTTGAAATTGTATAGAATTTTGTATTTACCATTAGTAAAGGTTCAAAAACCTCGTCGAAAACTAGTCCCTGACCCTTATTCGTAAAGGTCTACGTATGGTTCTTCCACCACCAACTTGTTCCTTGCTTCTCCTCCTTCGCTCGTTTTTTTTCTCACTTTTCTCATCTCCAAACACTTCTTCGATTCCTACCATTCTTCAACACCACCAGCGAAAACCAGTTCTTCGACCATTTCGAAACACTTCGGTCCTCTCTTCAGATCGGGTTGGTCGACAAAAAAAACTGTATTGTTCTTCTTCGTCTTCTCGGCAGCCAAAAAGCTTGGTTTAGAAGTTGTTTGACAGTGTTCTAGACGTCGTTTTTGGATTCTACGTGCGATTTTAGCTCGGGTGGCCTAGAAGTTCAAAATTTGAAAAGATAGGCCACCGAAAAAAAATTAAAATTTTTAAATTTTTTTTGAATTTTTTTCAAAATTTCTCGCGGTCTAGGCAATTCTTAACCGTAGATTTCGATTTTTCAACTTTCAGCCGACCTAAAATTCTAAATTTCTCTGGAACATACTAGGCCACGATTTTCCGATTTCCCCATTTTCAGAGCAACCCATAATAGCTGGAATAAGTTATTTGTTGTTGTTTAGGACCCTGTCTGCACATATGTTCAAAAATGCGAGCCACCACTTTCTCTTCATTTTTTTTTCAACAAGGGAAAAAGTGAACGAATTTTGCGTTTGTTGTCCCCCCTGACTTCCCCTGTTGACTCTTTTTCATTGTTTATTTACCCCTGTGTTTTTTTGAACAGACAAGGAGAGGTACCTGGCACTGAATGTGGCACCTTGCATTTAATTTTGCATTATTTTCCTGGTTTTGAAAGAAAAATCCCGGAAAATTGGAGGAAAAAGTTCGAAAATCGGCTGGAAATTGCATTTTCGGGTTACTGTAGGCGAAAAAGTTGTGCACTCTGCGACGGTGTCGGTGCATTTTAATCGACGAACAATTCACATTTATTTCGCCATTTTTCGATGCTTTTTCATGATTTTCGGCTCGAATCTCTAATTTTTCGACGGTTTTGGGGTGAAAATTTGGGCTTGTGGGAATTTTCTTCGCTAGAAACTACTTTTTTCTAAGGTTTCCAGTAGATTTTTAGGGGTTTTCGTCGGAAATTCTCGATTTTAGTTCGTCGATTTTTTTTTGTTGAGATTCTTGGTCAATTTTCGTCGAATTTTCTGTATTTTCAGTTGAAATTCCGCCAATTTTTCCGCTTTTCCGTCTAGATTTGTTTGATTTTCAGCGATTCTCGACATTTTTCGATGTTTCCCAATTTCCTTTTTTTCGAATTTCCGGCTCATTTTTCACCGATTTTCCATTGTTTTCCGCTTGCATTTTTTTTGCCATCCTGTAGACAAATTCGAAAGTCGAGTATTTTGAGCGAAAAAGTGGCAAAAAACTGTAGAAATTAGGCTAAAAATCTCAATTTCTGGCAGCTCAGAAATTTTGAATTTTCGAGAGAGTGCATAAGAGCTAGAGACGCAGAGAAACGAGACAAATGTTGAGCTCGAAATGACGTAAATCCATTCAATATTTCCCAATTTAGGGTCGCCCATAAATTTCCCAAATTTCAGCTGTCTGACGTTTTTATGTATGCATACGCCGGGTCTAAACCTGACAGCTTCGAGATTTCACTATGTGATTGCTCAGCTTCTGCATTGCTCAGCTCCGATTGAATGTGTTTTTTGGGTCGGAAAAATGACCAATTTTCGGTTAAAAATCGGGATTTTTAAGGCGCGCGAATTCGATTTCTCGTAGTTGGAAGTTTGCGATTTTTGACCTGAAAATGTGATTTTCGACCCGAAAAATGCGATTTTTGACCTGAAAAATGCTCAAATTCAGAATAAAATCCATTTTTAGCCATCAGAATCCTCTTGTCCACGTGAAGTATACAGGAATTCAAAATTTCAAAAAAAAAAAAAAGAATATATAGAATTTTTGAGACTACATAGAGCCGGAAGGAACCTTGTAGACTTGAGGGGGAGAAACTTCCGGTTTGGGGATGAAAAAAGTTGAAAAAAATATTTTTTTTTTTCTGTTGATTCTTTACCAGTTAGGGGGACAATTAGACATGGTTCGGGGGACAATTAGGACAATTTTAATGGTTTTCAAGGTCGAAATGACTGAAAATCGAACGGTTTTTGGGTCCAAATGAACCGAAATTAGAATTTTCATAGTTTAAGCTTTCATTTTCGGCTCGTTTTCACCTCAAATATAGTGATCTTGGCTGAAAATTGAGGCTGTGCCGATTTGACATCCAGAAACCCTATCTGTTGGAATCTGGAGCGGCACAGATTCGGAATCCTTGAAATTTTCAAAATTTCCAAGAATTCCAAATTCTTGAAATCTTTCAAATCGACGAGTGGAGGAGAATGTCGATTTTTGAATCCTCCGATTCTTCGGATTCCAAGGATTTCGATTTTTGAAGGTTTAGAATCTCTAGGATCTTTCAAATCCTTGAAATCCACTGAATCCAAAATGCTCAGTGTACTCCGAATCTGGAAACCCCAGAATTTTGAATCTTCAGAATTCTCCAGAATCTTCTGAATCCAAGATGTTCTGAATCCATAGAATCTTCAGAATCATTATTTTTTGGGTTGGCAAGAATCCAGAGCCCCGTGGATTCTGAATCTACAGATTCTTCAGATTCCAAGATCTCCGAGAATTCCGATTCCTCTGGCCATCTTCAAGCCCCCGAAAACAGCCACTGGTTATCCCTCTCGAGTTCTTCCTGTTTATGGGGATCTTCCGAAACGGATTTCCACGTTATAGTCTGAAGAAAAAGTCAGCTGACTTCTAGACCCCATCACTGGAGAATGAACAATAAGCTGTTTAGCTCCTCTCCTCTATTAGTAGATGGAGAGCTCCCCCTCCCCACCCGCTTTGGAGTATCCAATTACCAGGGGGGAGGGGTGCCTGGCGGCGGGAGGGATAAGACCTCTCTGGGAGCAGAGCGGGGGAGCCCAAAAAACAACAACGGGGAGCATCTGTGGAGCATCAAGGTGTTTCCCTGTTGTTGTTGTTGTTGTGGTCGTTTGAATCTCCCGCCAGTCTCCCTCTCTAGCGCTCTTTGTTTGGGCACAAGCTGACCGTCAGCTGACCCCCCTCACCGACTGACCCCCCGAGAAGGCGCCGAGAGGTACCGGCGCGGGGTTTTGTCGAATTTGGTGGACGAAAATAGACAAGGAGAGAGAGAGAAAGAGAGCGAAAGCATTTTTACTCTCGCAAAACTCTTTTTTGTTGGTCAATTCTATTGCTCTCCTGCTCACGATTTGATTTTCGAGCTCTCGAGTTTTGGAAATTGCTCTATTAGCCCATAGTAGATTTTTTTTGACGGTACTGGTTACTGTACAGTGTGGACCCTTCCTTGACCACGCCCCCCGCTGTCTCAAGTCTAATAAGCTGAAATTTTGCTCTTCCGATAGGCAATAGGCTATACAGTTTTGTCAAGCGTTGCTCGACTTGAAATTGGCTGAAATTTTCGAGGAGACAGTCAAATTGAGACGCCAAATAGTTGGACTCCATTTCCTTGGCTCAGAGCCAAGTTTGTCGGCTCTCTCGCTGCTCGTGGAGCAATTTTTCGCCGTGGTTTTTGATCTACCCAGTTTTTTCTCTGTGTGGTTTGATGATCTCAAGGGGTTCGGATCGGCCAAACGGGTGATCATCGAACTCGGATTGATCAGCTGCTCAAATTTGAGGTCGAAAAGTTAGATTTGAATCCAGTTGGAACTGAGGAACACATTCGCGGTTTTGTGGTGGCCGAGTTTCATCGGATTCTAGGCCATCGAGAAATTCGGATTATCAGAATCTCGCCGCCTCTTTTCCTCATTTCCCTTGGAGCATCGGCGTTGTTGGATTCTGAATCTGAATCTGAATCTGAACCCCGTCCTCTCTCACCGCTCTCTTCAGAATCTCAACTTCAGAAGAATCAGATAAGCAGAGAAAAAAGTGCGTCTCCCTCTGTTTCTGTTTCTCTTCAATAATGAAGTTTTCGTGATTAGTTTTCCTCCTCCGATTCATTCGCCTGGTGTCGTGGTTCCCCTATCTGTCCTCCTCCTCCTCCGCCCCCCTCTTCACCACTTTTCCAGTGAAAATTGGGAGAGAAAACAAAGGGCAAAGATATGATCTTTTGCTCTTTGCATAGAGTTAATTGAGATGGAGCACAAAACACTGGCTTACAACTCGAAAATTAGAGTTTCTGACTTTGAACCGGCCAAAATCCACCAGAAACTAGTGAAGATGAGTTGTCTTCAAGAGTGACAATTTTTCGTCGGAACTGAGCAATCCTAGAAACTGAGCAATCCTGGAAACTAAGCAATCCTGGAAACTGAGCAATGTTGGTCCCTCTCCCTTTGTAAGATCCATGGATCTCTGAAAGTGCATGTGTCTCAATGGTCCGTGCAAGGGGACCAGTGTACTTTGCACTTTTTCTGTTTTGCTCTCATCTCAATTCTGCTGCTGAAAGAGCCCCGGCCTCCTTTTCTGCTGAAAAAAGTCATGTGCCAAGTGCACTTGCACTATTTTGAGCCGCCCTTGTCTCCTAATGGCCGAGTTGTCGGAACCTAGGCCAACAAATCCTATTTTCGGAATCCCGGAACTCCCAAAATGTTCCTTGACGTCTCCAAAGTGCATTCCACTCTGAAGGAAATTGAACAAAAAAAAAAGGTTTTTTTTTGGTCGTGTCCTTCATTTTTTTTCGAATGTTTTCGAAAAAAAGCGACGATTCTATGTGAAGTACCTCAAAATGAAGTACTCGAAGACGACCGACGGCTTCAATTTCGAGTAGGTGTCCTTGGGACGAGACGACGAGAAAAAAGGTGCACCTCCAATTATAGAAATTGGAGAACATGGCGACGTCAGCAAATTTTTGGAGACAATTTTGACGTCTTTGAACACTTTGAAAAATCGAAAATTTGATTATGGAGATTTGTCGTCAAATTTTGGATTTCACTGATTCTGGAAAAATTCTGAATTTAGGATTTTCCAGATTCTAGAATCTTCTAGATCTTTTGGATTTTGAAACCTCGTCGTTTTTGTGCTCCAGAGGCTCCAAGAACTCTATTGTCTTCATCAATGAGCTCACCATTACCCTTGACGTCTTCAGATTCTGAAGCCCCTTCCCCCACGTCTTCTGAATCCACGCGAAGAAAACACAAGAGCGTGCGCTCTCTCATGTGACCTTGTATGTGTTCAAAGAGCTCTTGGGCCAACAAACCTCCTCTCCTCGAGCCAGCACGAGAGAAGAAGGAGCCATGTTTGGTGTTCTCTGAAAATGCTCGGAATTCTGTGTCTCTGCGTCTCTTGCTCTTCCGTTCTCTCTCTCTCCCCTTCACTTGTTGCCGATTCTAACAACATCGATGATGATGATGGTGATGATGATGATGGTGGTCACGAGGCTGGGGACCCTCTGACCGCTAGAGGGGTCCTCCTGAAATGGGAAGTGAAGATAGAGTGGAGGGAGGACGAAAAGTTTCGAGAGAAGAGATTTAGAGAGATAGACGGAGAGGAAAAAAACTGAGAAAAAAAACGAACACGAGGAAGGAGGAAAGGGAACTCGAATATCAGCTGATAAGATAGAGCACTTTTGATCTTTGGAGCTCAATATTTGGATTTGGCTCATTTTCCAGCTGGGTAATTGATCAGCATCGAGGAACTCTTAAAGGCAGAATTTTGAGTTTCCCGCTTCAAGATCAAGGGCTTCATGAGTTCCGCCATTCCTTTGAGAATCTTTGAGCACCGAAAGGGTGTTGCCCAGGACGCTAAGAATCGAGATTCTGGATTCTGATGAGCTGAGAATTTCGAACATCGAGTCAGAACCCCCTAGTTTTTTGGCTCCTCGAATCAGGAGGTGGCAAAACTAGACTCCCGTTCCTATCATACACCAGCTGATGGAAGAGGACTCTGACACTGTCTGCGTCTCGTTCTCCTTGCACACTATCTCTCTCTCCCTCGCTCTCCACGGACGATTGACTGATACAGTCTCTCGGGGGGAAGCATCTCCCACAATACCAACTTATTTATGTTGATATTTGTGTGTGTGTTTTTGTGTGCTAGTCGGTGCTAGTGTCTATTGGCGCCAGGAGAGGAGGGAGAGTGTCTTATGACCTTCGTTTCGGAAAAATCGCCGTCAAAAAGTTTGTGCCTGTCCACGTGAGAGATACCATGGATCGAAGATTGGGTGCACTGGGTTAGAGGTTGCATCTTTTCGCATCTCTTTTTTGACAAGACGGAGCGAAAGGTGCATCATCTAGCGATCAGATGATGAGAGCAGGGGGAGAAGAGATAACGGAGAAGACGCAGAAATCAGTTGGCATTGGTCGAATGGTCCACTCTTTTTTTGATCTATCGATTTTGAAGATTTTTTTTTGCAAGATTTCAGATTTTGGAGATTCTGAAGACCTTTCTTGTTCTGATGACGTAGGGATTCTGAAAAACCCAGGATTTGCGAATCCTTTGAATTCTGAATCTGGACGACTAGAGTTTTTGACCAGTATGATATTGTGATATGCGGATTTTGAGTTTTCAATGATTCTTCGAGACCGTGAAATTTTTGATTCTGTGTTTTCCGAGATTCTGAAAACCTAAATTTTCCGATCCCGTGAGTCTAATGCTATGGATTCTGTGATTCAGCGCTTCAAAAAACCCAAATTCCAACCTCAAGGTCCCTGACTCAGAAATGTACCTAATGCTCCGCGAAACCGAGCGGAGCAAACCTTCACAATGACCGTCATCATCACGATCATTATGAGCTCATTAAACTGGCCGGGCTAATTTCAACAGACACGGGGCACTTTGAGTCATAAAAATTTTTTCGGGTTTCTCCTCGATTCTCAAGACGGAGCACACATTTTACGATGTTGTCAGACACAACATATTGGCCATTTCACTTTCTCTCTCTTGAAATTTTATGATACAAAAGCATGGTCGTAAAATGAGAAAGAAGAAGAAGAAGTGAAAGTGACCAACGGCTTCTTTGGATGTGCTATTTTGAGAGCCCCAGAAGGTTAGAGGCGTCTGGAAGAATCAAGAATAATCTGGGAGGTTCCCAAGATAACCAGAAGACATTGGAAGCTCTAGAAGAATCTAGAGGTCTTCAGGCGGGTTCAGATGCCACTCGAAGATCCTGGAGAGATCCAGAAGTCTTGGAAGCCGTTTTTGGAGCGCTGGGAAGGTCTGGACGGTTTTATAGCACTCTGGAAAGTCTAGAAAGAACCGGGACGGTCTTGAAGCCGGTGGGAGCCGTCAGGGGTCCCAGATGAGCCCAACAGTTCTTGGGAGATGCTAGATTTTTCAGCAATCCTTAGATTCTTGGTCAAACAT
Organism: Caenorhabditis sp. 40 LS-2015; assembly: GCA_900536305.3. Lineage (NCBI taxonomy): Eukaryota > Metazoa > Nematoda > Chromadorea > Rhabditida > Rhabditidae > Caenorhabditis > Caenorhabditis tribulationis. Next base: position 31,915 of record LR545063.1, on the reverse strand, counting down.
TCGTTGTTTGACCTTGTGAAATGCTCATTCATTCACTTCTGCTCTCTTTCATGGCACACAATGTTGAAAGCTGAAAAAAAAATGCAACGTGTGACTCATTTCGAATTCATTGCGCTCCATGTTTTCTCTGTGTCTCGTGTGCTCACGAGGATGCTGAAAACGAGAACACAGTGTCCAGCGATGTGGCGAGAGGCGAAGAGAAGAAGAGACGCAGAGAGTGAGAGACAAGCCATTGGGGAGGAGAAAAGAGATAGAGATGAACACACGTGAACACACAGAACAGCTGATCGAGTGTGAGAAGAAGAAGGAAGTGACCACATTTTGTTCTCGCTTGCCTTGTTTTTTCTTTCTCCCCGGTTGCAGAGCAACGACCACAATTTTGATTCGGATTTCTAGAAGAGGTCCACTTTGTCTTCTGACCTCTAGAATTCTAGTCTTGAAGACTCAGAGCTCTACAGTAATCCTCTAGACTCATTTTGGAGCCTAGAAGGTCGGAAGTCTTCCAGTAGAGCTTTCAGGATTTTGCAACAATCCTCTAGACTCTAGACTAGACAAAACTGAAGGTTCTGGTATCGGAAGCCTTCGAGTTGTGACGATGACCTAGAAGCTCGAAAAATCTCTTCCATTTTGGAAAAATTTCAGTCTCAAGAGGTCGAATCGACTCGAAATCCACATTCCTTCGAGTTTTTTTTTCGAAGAATTTTCGAGAATTTACAGATTTTCGAACGAGTTTTTTGGGCTAAAAAATTGCCTAGAAAATCCAAAGTCTAACCTTTGCACCATGTGTCATACCTCGTTGCTAGTGAAACTGTAAGAGTTTGATTCGTCACTCTTGTTCACTTTTTTTGTATTGACACTTCCCCTTTCTCTTTCTCTCTCTCCGTGCTCTTCCCCTCTGTCCGCTTTTCTTTTGCTCCGGAGGAAGTGGGCGTGTGTGTTTCAACACACAAAAAAACATACAGAGAATGATGATCGGTTGGGACTCAAAGAGCACCGAGGAAATGGAGCCAAGATCGAGGAGTATTTTCATATTTGGACGTTTACAAATTTTGAATTTCCGCAATTTTCCCCCGTTTTCACCGGTTTCTGAGCACTGAGCAACGCTCTGAGATGAGCAATGACGTTCAGAGAATCTCAATTTCCTCAGAGAGATACGCCCTTTTTATGAGGAAATCATAAGGGAGAGGAGGTTTCGAAATTTTTCGACACTTTTTTGCTCATCCTTAGATAGGGTTGTTGACTGACTATTTACGGGCAGTCAGATGGGGTTTTTGTTTCGAAAAATTTCGCAAAATGTTTTTTGTGTGAAATTTTGAAACATTTCTATCTTTTGGCGCCGGTAACAAATTTCAAATCGAAAATTTTCCGATTTTCAGTTTCGAAAATTCCGGATCTTTCCCCTGCCACAAAGTTCAATTTTTCGTCATCCTTATGTGTCATTGCTCAGCTTTCAAGATTGCTCAGTGTCCACAATAGTGATGCGAGTTTCACGTGAACACTCGCACTGCTCCTTCGAAATTGCTCAGCTTTTGAGATTGCTCAGTTTTTGAGATTACTCAGCGACTACAATGGCGAGAAGTTGATTATTTGATATCGAGACACCAACTCAAACTTCAACAAAAAAAAAACGAATTCTTCGAGAATGTCTTTTTTTTTCCTGGTCGCGGACACTTCTCTCTCTCCAATGTCCTCTGTGCTCTTTGAGGAGCACAGAACAGAGAGAGAGAGTTCCCCCCACACACTGCTGATCCTCTCCTCCCAGTGATAATGATGACGATGAGCAGCTATTTTTATCATTGCGGAGCATAGACCTCGTCTTGATTCTCAGTTTTTGGAGCCTGAATTTTGAGGCTTACCTGTAGAAAATGAGCAATTTTAAAGTCGAAAATTGGGTCTATTCTCGATTTTCTCGGTTTTTCGACCTCACATCTCTGCCATTTTTCGACCTCTAAATTCCAGCCATTATATTCAAATTTCTGGTGATTCTCTGCCCCTCCATCTCTCCGTTCTCCTTCATTGCTCATTGTCTTCCCCCATTGCTCAGTTTCTGCACGAAATTGCCTAACTCGCCATTAGTTATTCATTGAATTTGGCCTCCCCCTCCCTTTGTCTCATTTTTGAACCTTTTTTGTCCTATGTCTAGAATACGGGGAATTGTGAGAATTTCTGACTTCGGTTTTTTGGTAATGGATTATAGAGTCTTTCCGATTTTCATGGAAATTTCGAGAAGTTTTTGGCGAAAAGACGACTTTTTCGGGGTCGAAATGAATGTTGAAATTTGCTTAAAATGAGTTCAAAATGGTTCAAAATAAGCTTAGCTCAGAATCGCTTAGAATGACTCAGAATGATCCAAAACCTGCTCAAAATGACCCCAAATGACTTAGAATGAGCTCAAAATGGACCGAAATGAGCTTAAAACTTTTAAAAATGACTAAAAATGATTCAAAACCTGCTCAAAATGGCCCGAAATTGCGCCAAATCAACTCGAATCATTTTTAGACCTTGAAAATTTCAAAAAATCTCATTTTCACCCTCAAGATTTGTCATGAATAGACGAGACGTTCATTGCAGCGATTTCACTGAGTTTCAGCCTAGTTTAAGCCTTAGAAAACGTTTCGAAACGTTTCGAAAACTTCCTCTTTTTCTCTCTGTGTCTTATTTCGCAAGAAGAGAGAGAGACCACCCACGGAGAGAAATTGTGTAGTAGTACTTCTGTGTTGATACATACACACATCATTGACAGATAGGGATAGAGATAGAGGAAGAGACGCAGATAAGGAGAAAAAACAGTGGAAAAGTGCAAAATTGGAATTTCACAGAGATGCAATGAAGGGAAAATTTGAATTGCAACAAGAAATTGGCCATTGGGAGGGTGAAATTGAGCAAAACTGGGCTCATTTTGAGTGATTTTGAGCTCTAATCAACACTTTACAAATTTTCGAGTTTTCGCTTGGAAATATTCTTGAAACTCTCCCTCTTGAACTTTCCACTCAATTGAACTTTTTTTCAGGTCCGACCACGATTCGTCCAGATGTCCATGGAAAATTCGATTCGGATTTGTTGAGTTTTTATTATTAGCAAATTTTTTTTGGGTTTTTTGCACTTTGGATAGATTTTGGACTATATTTTTCGAGTCGACCGAAGCAGAAAGAGTTTAGAGATGAAATCGATGGATTTTCGAGATTTCCAGCTAAAAATGGCTCTAAACGGCCAAAAATGACCTGAAAGTGGCTGAAAACAGTCGAAAATAAGCCATTTTGAAGTCAAGTGAGGTATAACAGGATAGAGAGTTGAGCCATGAAGTCGGGTAGATTTTCGAGATTTTCAGCTGAAAATGGCTTGAAAATGGTCGATAATCATCGGAAACCGGCTAGAAATGCTCTGAAAATGGTTAAAAACAGTCGAGAATAAGCCATTTTGAAGTCAAGTGAGGTCTAACCTCTCCCCAGTTGATATCTAGTCGAGTCCCTCGAAACTTGGTTTGAATTCCCGCCAAACTTCTTTCCTTCTCTCTTTTCGTCCATTCTCAAAACCTTGACCCGCTGACTAGCCATATGTCTTCTAAATAGTAATACTTGCAAAACTAGGACACTGGCTACTGCTATACACGACTTTTGGTCTTCTTCTCCGATATTCGATTCGAAATTGGAATCTTCCGCAAAAAAACGGTGTCTTCTTCTTCTTCTCTTCTCCGTTCGCATTTCTTTTTTCCGATTCGGCGACGTCTTCTCAGAAGAGAAGACTCTTCTGGTGAAGATTCTGATCGCGTTGCGCAATGCTATTTGCTAACATTGCCTCTACCGGAAGATGTACGTGTTCTTCTCAGTTCTCGGCACGCTCCTCTTTAAAAAGGGGCGCGAGGGGGAAGATAAATGATGGTAGTGGGGTAATGGTGGAGGACAAGGACACCTGTCCGCGGGCGATCCGATGCGAAGAGGAGGCATCATAAGGGGTGGAGACATCAGATGGGCCGAGGTGAAAATTGGGAACGGAGAGTGCAAAACGTTTAGAGAGAGGTCTTTAGACCCAGCGGACAGTTTGACTGACAGAGGTCGTACGGCGCGAGAATTATGGCAGAATCCCCCCGTTTTTTTGTATTCGAAATTTTTCGAACTTCGACGGTTTCGAAAAGTCACTTGGTGACGACTGCCCCTAATAATACTGATGGATGGCGTTTTGGTAGATTGGAGCGTTTTCGAGACGTTTTGAGCCATATAGAAGGCTCGAAAATGGCTATCTTGAGCTAGACTTGACCATACATTGGCCGAGAAAAGTCAAGAATCGCATTCCTCAATTTTTGATGGATTTTTGAGTTTGAGAACCTCGAAATCGTTCGAAAGTGATCATGGAGCTTCCGGATCTCGTTATTACCGATTTTCTGACTTATTTGTACACCAGAAATGGTCCAAGTGAACTCAACGATCTCTTGAGAGCAAAAATGCGGTTTCATAGGATGTCGAAATCCGAAAGATCCGGACTTCTCCGGACGATTTTGAGCCCTGATAGGTCATGCAGAGCTCTTCCAGACCTGGAAATCCTTCTGGATCATTCTGAGGCTTATGGCCATTATGGAACTTTTTGGACCATGGTGTCTAGCTGGGTTTAAAATGGTCTGAATCGACGATACAAGACCCCTAATAGGGAAAGTTTTGTGAAACCCCCCATGGCTGAAAAAGTGCACCGCTGTCTAGCCACCATACATGTGTATGTTGTATGCATCATCCATAATACACATTTCGATTTTCGCCGAAAAATCGGGGGGGGGGGGGGGGG
>LR545063.1:13355-26869 GCA_900536305.3 Caenorhabditis sp. 40 LS-2015 | reverse complement strand
CCCCCCCCCCCCCCCCCCCCCCCCAACAAGCACTGGAAGAGAGAGAGAGAGAGACATTGAGAATCAGAGAAAAGAGTGAGGTAAACCGTCGTGTGCCGCAACACACACCCACCTGAGGTTGGGAGATGACTCATTTTGTTTCTTGTTTCGTTTCGTCAGTTTTCGGTATACGTATCTTTGGAAATGTTGCTTCTGGTGTTGGTAAGGGTTCTAGGACCCCTTTTGGCTCATTGTGCATTTTTCCTGGTTTTTCGGACGTCTTGCTACCCTTGTCGGCCGTTTCGAGCCCTTTTTTGACGATGAATAGGTCGTATTGACACATTTTTTTGGGTTTTTAGTACTGTGTTATAGTACGGTGTCCCAATGTTTGTCTTCTTTCTCTTTTCATGCATGGAGGGGAAGGGGAAGGATCGGAGGGAGAGAAGGTGTCTTTTTATGGTTTATGGGTCGGTTTTCTTTTCTTCTTGCCTTTTTTTAGTTTGAGAGGTAGAGAAGGTCTTTACGAGTTTCGGCTCAACTTTTTGATCTATCTTAACCGATTTTCCGGCGGCCTTTTTTGGCTGGATTTGAAGATATTTGACCTGGGGTTCGATGAAACCAGGTTTGAACTTCAAACTGTTTGAAGCCTAAGCGCCCAAGCCTAAGCGCCCAAGCCTAAGCGCCCAAGCCCAGAGCTCACAGGTTGAGCTGAACCTCGCTAAAGGTGTCAGGTCGACCTCAACCTCAGGAGGGTCCTAGGATCCCCTGATCTCAAGTTCTCAAGGTTCATTGAACCTCGAAGATTCTGGTGCAGAATTATCCTGAGATTTTGGATTCAGAAACTTCTAGAGATGCGATTCAGAATCCCCTGCGTGAATCCTCGATTCTGAAGCACTAGGTCTGAATCTTGCGACACGACGAGGTCTACGGACTTGACCTAGTCTTCCTCGACTCTTCTCGGATTTTCGACCGTTTTTGACCGCATCTCGATCACTGGGAAATGAGTGGTCACTTTCCAATCGAGCACACGCTGTATGCATACAAACAATGAGACAAACAAGAAAGCTCATGCTGCTCTGTGGGGGGTTACCTGTTGGTCTCTCTCCCATTCTCACAAACAAAAAAGGAACGAAAAGTGTGATGAATCATCGTCATCATCATCTACCTTTTTGTTTGTTTGTGTTTGTTCCTCCTCCATTCTCTTCTTCCTGGGTGTCTATGGGAATGGGAAACGAAAAAGTGCAATAGCATCTTTTCTCACCGAGGTTGGATGCTCTTCGAGCCCCACTAGACTGTCTTCTGGTCACCAGAAGATCAGATGGCCGAGTTGTCGGATTCTAGGCCATGTGTGCTGCCTTTTGGTCTGAGTACCTGAAGTTGATCTGAAAGGTCAGAATCTACCAGACGTTTTCTAAAAAAGTGCTACTTTTTGACCTCCAAGTTAGGCTCCGCCCCTATTTTGTCCTCTTTATCGTCGTCGTCTCCATCCAGTCGACCCGAAAAAGTACACCCCCCATCGAATTACCTGAGACCCCCTTTTCGCCGTTCACACGCACAAAAAATGATCGGCGCGAAATGAAAATGCAGAGGGTGTGTCCTTTTTCTCTCCGTCTTCCGTTATCGTCGTCTTCTTCTTCTTTTCCTTGTTCTTCGATTTCATTCATTCATTCATTTTTTTCCCTCGGTTTGCCGTTCGTTTCTTCCTTCCTTCCTGTTGGTCATTGGAAAATGGCATGACCGCACTTTAACTGCTTTCTTCCTCGTTTTGAAACATTGAAATTAAGGGTTTTGGAGTTTTTGGAGCAAGAAATGAGCTCCGAAATCGAGATTTTCATGCAAGGGAACTGCGATTCTCGATTTTGATATTCTCAGGTGGAAATTGAGCCAGAATGAGCCCAACGACGCCGAAATCAAGATCGAGATTTTCCACAGTGTTTTCGGTGAAAAATGAGCCAAAGCCAAGGTTCGTGGCTCAAGAATCCACATTTTTCGGCTCCAGCCAGAAATTCGACCCGAAAATTTACTTTTTCTGCTAGCAAATTGGTCGTTTTAAGTCCTTCGAGTACCCATGAAGTCTAAAGAGTCAAAACGACTCCGCTTAGTCTGAAATGGGCCCATGGAGCTTTGAAACTCGCCCCAAAGAAATCTCCTCGGAATTCTAGGATTTCTAGGCCATCTTGGCCAATTTCGACCACCCACTCTGAACTCTTCCTACATCATGAGGAAATATCGTCACTTTTATTAGTTTCCTCCGATTGTTGATTTTGGTGTTAGTCTTTTTTTTTTCGAAACAATGCATCATCGCCGATTTCCGGACGAGAGAATCAGAGGGGTGTGTGACACCCCTCCCGATGCTTATCACCTGCCATTCCCCCCAAATTTTCCGATTTTCATTTTTTGTGTTGTTTGGGACAAAATTTGTCACCACCAGAACAGTTTCAGCCTGTCAGCCTATCAGTTTTTTTTTCGGCCAGTGTTTCTGTGCTTCTCTGGATCCTCTTGATCTGACACGCTCTCTCGTATCCTCTATCCGAGAGAAAGAGAGACGCAGAGAGCTAGAGAGACAGTTCCTTATGAATGGGTGGGGTGTCTGTCGGTGCTTGGTGTCCTCTCCTCCTCCTCTTCCTCCAATCTGGCCTCTGTACATGGAGAAGTCAGAGGAGGAGGTGGAGGGAAAGGGAGAGGTTTCTTCTACCCGCACTACTAGCACGTGTTTTTCGGTGAATTGCTGATGAGGAGAGGGAGGGAGAAAAGGATCACAATGTTCCCCCCGATTATAGGAATCGGTGGAATTCGGTCACTCGATTTTTGGCGTCAAGTTTCTCTGGTGTTTTTGAGGTTGTGGGACTTCTAGAAGGCCTTGGATTCCTAGGCCATTCTGGGATTCCAGGTCGTCTTGGGAAGCCTAGATCTGATGTCCTACAGGCTGAAGATTCAGGATTCGAAGCCTCAAGCTCTCCGAATCCGTGTCGTTTCTGACCGGTTTTTGAGGGTTTCTAGGTGGATTTCGAGACCATCTGAAGCGCTGGAAGGTTTTAATCTGTCAAACTTCAGAATCATCGTCTTGTATTCTGATGTCCCAAAAAATTGTGGAATTCCCAGAATTCCCAGATCTGAAAATGCCGAAGTTCCTCTTCTTCTGCATTTCCCACCGTCGATTTCTGTTTTCTCTCCAAGTTCTCATGAACTTTTTTTGTCGTTTCTTTTTTGGATGCTAGCGAAATCTAGCGAATTCGAGAGAGAGTCTAGAGCTTTCGGAATTTTTCGCCCACGAAGACACAAAAGTCACAAGAGAGCCCAAAAAAAAGGAGAAAAATGCTCCACAGTTGACACGTACAGTTAGTCTGCCAGCAACCAGGTGCAAATTTGTTGTTATTATCCTTTGACACCAAAAGAAAACACTCTGGTGATAATTTTTAGTTCCTTCTTTTATCTCGCCTTTTTAGTTGCGCCCCGCTCTTTTTCGGCCTTCTTTTTGATCCTAAACAAGAGGAGATAATCGCTGAGGGTGGAGATTTGGAGATTTGGATTTGCAAGGAAAGAAGAGCAAAGTTTGGAAGTGTGGAGCTCAAAAATGGGATCAGAATTGAGATTTCTTTGGCTCATTTTTGACCTGACTGAGATTTTCCAAGTGAACTTTTCGAATCTCCCGCCAATTTTGAGCCCGGGAAAAGTTGAAAATTCAAAATTTCTCGACACCCAGACTAAACAGATGTCTTGCGTTTTCACTTTTTTTCTCTCTCTCTTTCTCTGTGTGTATCATATCGAAAATCGGAAGATTGAATGACGACGTCTTCTGATGCAAGAAGGGCGAAACCATGTCGTTTTGAAGGTTTTCTGATTTTGCGGATTCTGAAGAACTCAAAGATTCTAGAGGATTCTGAAAGGATTCTGTTGGATTCTGGAGGATTTTAAATGATTCTAGAGGATTTCGATTCCCTCGATTTTTGACGCCGCTGTCTTCCGAATCCTCGATATCTCGATTCCGAGACACTTGATACCAAAATCAAATCCTTTGGATTGAGAATCGTCAGACTCACCTAACGTCTTCTGAATTCATTCAGAATTTGATTAGTTTTTGTGGCTCCGCCTACTTCTTTCATTTGGACAAAAAATGGAGCTTATCACATTTTCTCAAACAATTTTTTTGTTTGACACTCCTCCTCCGAGTCGACTGATACTGACAGGAAGGGAACAGAAGGTGGGGGTGTACCCCGCGTCTACCTGGCACCCTTCATAAGATGACCTGTCATCTTATATTGTGTCCCTTGGTTTCCACAATTCACGTGATTTTCGACAAGTGAAAAAAAAGAAATCAGTAACTGACTGATAAGGAATGAGAAGAGGAGGAGGAGAACGAAGAATGATAGTGAAGGGAGAGAGTGGAAATGAATGTGTATCAGTGACCCAGAATTTTTTTTTGTTTCGTTTCTCCTCTTTACTGTTCATCTTTTTTTTTGGTATTTTTTCTCCCGTGGTTTTCTACTCAAATCCAACGAAAAATGGCCCAGAAGTCGTCGATTTCTTGGACTCATGAATGTCAGATCATTTTTTCTGATGGATTTTAAGCCTAAATTGAACGAAAATGAGTTTTAAAATCCATATTTTCAGTCGAAATGAGGCGATTAAGGTCCTGGTAGTTGTTGCAGTATTTTGAGCTGAAATTGGCTTGAAAAACGCTCTAGAACTGATTTTTTAGCTCCGGAAAATGTAAAAACGATTCTAGGCTTGAAATTTCGATTTTGACCCATTTTGTGGCCAGATTTTTTAAGCCAGCGTCAATTTTTACCAGTTTTTGAAATGTGGGTTAGATTGACCATCGAGAATTTTGAAAAATACCACATTTCACATTTTTCGAATTCTGAAAAGAGCAGAATTCTAGGTTTCAAGGCTTCTTGAACTGACTGAACTTTTGGAAGCTGAGAGTTGAGATTTTTTTTTCGCTCTGAATGGACTGAAAACCCAACGTTTTCCGGACCGATTTTGGGCCGAGTTTGAGCCAAATTGAGCTCACTGAAATTGATCCTAAGGTCACAAGGTTCAGGCTTCTTCAGAATCTGAATCGATTTTTCTGACGTTTTCAGCCGATCAAATTTGAAAATTCAAAAAATTGCTTCAGAATCTGGGAATCCGATTTTCAAATGATGTCCTCAAAACGTGGAATCTCATTCGGTCTCCTCCAATCGACTCGGGAATCGCCACGCCCAGAATGTTTAGTAGTTCGCCTCTACGGCTCCAATCACACCACGTCAACCATCAGAAATCATCCGCTTTTCTCTCTCTCTCTCTCTCCCATTCCATTCTGATACGTTCCACATGTTTCGCCTTTTATTTTTTCCCTCCACAACACTTTTTTCCTCCAATGATTCCGAATTTCGAATTTTCAAAACATGTCTATTCTCTACATGTGTATACAGGCACGACAGTCATAACATCATGACCCCCTACCCGCCTCGAAAATCGTTCCTCAAATATGGTGCTAAAAACGACTACACACACCTGTGTGCATAGTGTCCATTCCAGATGCTCCTCCATCATCACCCCCGTTCTCCATCTTTTCACCATAGCATCAATAGCACTTTCTCTCCTTCTCTCTCTCTTCACTAGTACTACTACTACAAGCTGCTGACGACGCCACCTGTCGTTAGTGCAAATAGAGACGACGAGAAGAGATGAATACAGTTGAGACACTGACTGGCTGCTTGTAGATGGATGGATGTTTGTATTACTAGTAGGGTTTGGAGGCGCGAGGGCTCTTTGGGATATCCCCCCAGCAGTGCTTGCTCCGTCATGATCTCGAGAGAGGAGAGCTTTAGACCATTTTGGCTCATGGAGCACAGTGAGGAGCCATATAGGCTGGATTGCTCAGCAAGACAGTCTATGAAGCGAAGCTTTTCGTGCTGATTCTCTGGTTCTTCGGGTAACTATTTTGGCTCACTTTCGACGCTACCACCGCTTGTAGCTCAATTTTCGATCCTGTAACCAATTTTGGCTCAATTTTTTACCCTGCGATCGATTTCGGCTCAATTTTTAAGCCTAAAACTCATTCTGGTCCATTTGCGAACCCTGAGACCGATTTTGGCTCAATTTTCGATCCTAGAACTCATTCGATGGGTACAACCTAGTGTAGACTGTTGTCTTGTCCATCTATCCATCTTGTTCATCTTGTATGGTCAAGCGCCTATTGAGATCGAGGAGATTGTGGCAATTAGCGCATTAGGTGGTTCGAGGAGGGCCCTCTTCATCTCGTCCATTTTTCGATCCGAGAAACGATTTCGGCACACTTTTCGACCCGTGGATCCTTTTTTGCCAGTTTTTGCACTCTGGAATTCGTTCTATCGGCTCATTCTCGACCTCGGCACAGCTCTCATCTAATTTTCGAGCCCGAGATTCGTTTTGGCCCATTTATGACCGCCGAAAATGATTTTGGCTCGGTTTTTGAGCCTGAGCCTGAGCCTGAGACTCGTTCCGTAGCATTTTTGCACATTTTTCGACATTCGGACCAGTTTTTGATGGTTCAAAACACTAAAACCGGCAAAAGATCGCGCAGCACCATTCAGTTTCTCACACAGTCTCTCACATCCCAAGTACTCCATCATACAGTAATCTCTATTGTCACTATAGAGTTGACACATTTGGCTAATCTCGACACACATCGACAATTCACACGCGAATCCCGAATCTTGATCTCCATTCATTCATCCATCGTGGTGACTCTCGTCCTGGTAATTACCGTATTACCCCTCCTCCCTCATCGTCTCGTTGTCGCTCTTTTCCTTTTCATGTCGTCGTCGCTGACAGCGGTAGTAGTAGTAGTAGTCTCGGGATTCTGTTGTATTCGGAGAATAGTTGCAGTAGTAGTACTGGAAGTAGTAATCCCGAGAATCGAGACTATAATGGATGATGGAGGAGACAACTGATGAATCACCGTTCGTTACTATATGCCCCGCCTGCCAAGGCCTAATTGGTGTATGCCTCTATTGTTTTGGTGTGGAGTGACGTCACGTCTTCTGATTCGAAAGTTGTGAATTCATCGAATTTTCGATGAGTCTACACCAACCTTGGTCGATGGCAAGATGAACGTCTTTGGATGGTCGTGGTCAAGAATCTTGACTCACGATTCTCACGTCTTCTGAATTCTGGTCCCAAGATCCATAGCGATTCGATCAACCTCTCATGGCTGATGTGAAGAAGACGACCTTTGACGTGTCGAATTCTGGTCGTCTGAAAACAGAAGCCAGAGCCTAGAGGTGGACGTCTTCAGAATCGTTTCTGACATACTATCAGTTAGACGGAGAGAGGTCACCCAGATGATTTCTCGATTCTGAACGAAGTTCTACTCTGAAGACGTTCCAGAACCGTCCAGAACTTTGATTGCCTGTCATGGAGGTGGAATCCATCTTGACGGTCCTCTGGATCTTCCAGAACGACATCGGGTGGCCCTCAAGATTCAAATTCATCATTGTTGGATTCTAAGGCATCTGGAACGTCTTCAAGCTGTCAGCAAGAGTCATAAAGGTCTTTTCAACCTTGACATCTTTTGAATCTTCTCAGAACGTCTTCTGACGCATCATCGAGTGATACAAGTGGGAATCTACCTTAAAGTTAAGATTCTGAACCTTCTGAATCTCCAGAAAACTCATCATGTGTACGTATTCTGACGTCTCTTCTGAACGATGTTGAAAGTAATAGTAGTAGTAGTGGTAGTAGTAGTATCAAAATGGAATGAGGGGGGAACGCCTTCCAGGCTTGTTTCCCCCCTCCTCTTGTGTTTTATTACTCGACTTTCCAATTACAACACATGGAGACATAGAGACTCTCGATGTCGATTCTCTCTCTGCGTCTCTTTCTCTGCCGCACTGTCTCACTCACCCCATGCTTCATGCTTCACAATTCTATAGAAAAAGGGCAATTTCAGCCCACCCACCCCCAAGCAGCATTGGGGCGGTTTTTGGGGGGAGAGGTATGTGCGTCATTCCAGCCTCTTCTTTTCCTCTCTTCTTTTCTAGTCTTGAACTGAACTGCTGGTCGCTTTTCTGTTCGTCGTCTTCTCATCTCTTTTGTTCGGCTTTCGCTCTGAAAGGGCTGAAAGGCTCTCTCGTTTTCTCTCCATGTCTCTCCGGCTCTATGTCTGCCCCCTGGCTCATCAAGAAATCGGTCGCGACGGTCGTCGTCGGCGTCGGCCAAGAGAGACCAGATCAGACTGAAAAGCTGGAAAGGGCACAAAGGACACTCTGAGAAAGAAGCGAGTGAGAGCATCAGCTGACATTTGGAACCTTTGGTTCTGGATGATAGAGGAGATTGGCTCTGGTGTCTAGAATGTGGGGAACCTTTGGATTTTGAGTTTTCGACCAGATTTTGGCTCAATGAACCGTCTCAAATTCGGTCTCAAGTCGACCTATGACCTCTGACGAATTTGGACTGTTTTGAGACATTTTGGAGCCATTCGAGCCATTTGGAGCACTTTCCCTGGTTACTTTTCGGAGGAAAGTTTTCTGATCATTCAGAACATTTCAACGTTTTGCACATTTTCGGAGCCATTCGAAGCCTTCACTGGTTCTTGGTCCGATTTTTTGAGTCTTTGCACTTTTCGGACTCTGTTTTTCTACCCCCTTTCCATAAGTACAGTGAGGGACCCCTCCCCAGGGGGAGTGCTCCCCAAAGTACACTTTGGACAGCTGCTGCTCTTTTTTTTGTGCATGTGTTCTTTTCCTCCTCCTTCTGTTATCCCCTCTTTTTCTCCCCCTTCTCTCAGAAAAAGGGGGCGGAGCCTATTGCTCGCCGTGTCTAATTCTCTCCTAACGAGAGAGGATGGGGCGGAGGTCAGGGTTCAGTTTGGTCTGAAACTGGTCTCACTAGGCGGGCGGGGCTCTGGATTTTGGATTCTGGGATTCTGGATTTTAGATTCTGGATTCTGGATTCTCGACTCTCGACTCTCGGCTCCCAGTCCTTTTTGAATAGTTTCGAACCAGATTTTCGTGATTTTCGTGATTTTCCACTGCTTTTTGCCGCTCTAAAATATGGTTTTTGAACATTTCTTGTCTCATTGCTCATCACAAAATGTTTTTTTCTTCATTTTTACCCCATTTCCTATTTTTGACCTTTCCTACTCATCTTGACACTTTTCAAGCCCGAAAATCGAGTTTCGAGCAGATTTTTGACGTCAGAATCTTCTTGACGTCTTCTGGGATTCTGATGAGAATCTCGCTCTTTTTTCTCTTCTCTTTTTCTCCGCCGTCGCTCATCTCCAGAATCCCCAATCGTAACGTCATCTGAATTTGCAGAGAATCTCGTCTCGAACTTCTCACAATCACTAACCAATCATCTTCATATGATACAAACGAATCGTTCGACGACGACCACCACGGCTACAGTTGCACGACCATCGAGAAAATCGCAACCACCGTCACCAGAATCCGAATCATCTGCATCTGCATCAAGAATGCCACCGGCACGCGGGACGAAGACCCTCGCGTGGTTCATGGACACGGACATACTGAGGAATGGAGCTGCAGGAGGAGGAGGACAGGAGCAAGAGGGAGGTGCTCAGCAGCAGCAGCAACTGCCCCCAATGAATCCGGCACCGGCGTGGAATATGGCAAGGCGAGAGAGCTCGTCGGATGGTGAGTGTTTCTTTCAGTTGTTGGTGTTTTGGAGGTGGAAATGATTTAAAAAAAGAATTTCGAGCGAAAAATCTTTAAAAAACGGGTGAAAATGAGCCGGAATTCAGTCAAATCGAGTCAGAAGTGAGTCTAGAAGATTCTGAGGGATTCTGGAGAATTCTGGAGGATCCCGGAGGACTCTGGAGGATTCAGAAGGACTCTGGAGGGTTCCGAAAGACTCTGGATGACTCTGGAGGACTCTGAAGGATTATGGAGAATTCTAGACGATTCTAGAGAACTTTGGAGGATTCTGAAGGAATCAGAATGATTTTATAGGATTCCGAAATATTATAGTAGATTCTGAGGGATCTCAAACGATTCTGAAGGATTCTAGAAGATTCTGAATAATTCTGGAGGATTCTAGAAGATTCTGTAGCATTCTGGAGAATTCCAATAGATTTTCGATCTTCATTTTTTCGGGATTCAACTGATAGAAATCTGAGCCAAAATGGTTCATTTCCATAGAGTCGAATCCGAGAATTTTGAGTCAAAAAAGTTCTTTTTTTCGGTTTTTGACAAAGTATGGTGAAAATCGCCTTCGACTCTGAAAATGGCTTGAAAAGTGGCGAAATTCGACTGAAAATGAGCCAAAACTGGGCGCACGGGGCTAACAGACACACAGACAGATTTGTCGATTGTTTCAAATTTTTCGCTTCAAATTTGAAATTTTTCGGTCATGAACCCCTTTTCTTAGTACAGATATAGATTTCATCTCCTCGTTTCTTCCAACTTCCCCTCTTCTCAAAAAAAAAAACCAAGAAAAACCTTTTCTGACACTCGAAGAAACGAAGAACAAGTTCTCTCTCCACACACACCAAAACACTTTTCGGATCATCCTCAACAGCAAAAAAAAAAGTTGAGATCGTCTTTTTCTCTCTCTCTCTCTCTCTCTCTCTCTCTCTCTCTCTCTCCTATTCCTTCTTCTACAGATCGTCTATGTCTTGTGTTGGTGGAAGACATTGACGCCTCCTGAAAGTTGATGGCGGGTGGTCTTCTTTTCCATCAACTGAGGACAAGCAGTTGAGGAAGAGAATGAAGGACAGGCTTTTCCCATAGAGATGTAGTTCCTTGTTTGGATTGAAAAGAGAGAGAGAGAGAGAGAGAGACGCAGAGAAGCAGAGAAGCAGAGAAGCAACGATAGTCAGATGATGATCCACCCCCCCCCCCCCCCCCCCCCCCCCCCACTCAGTTGAAGGAGGTTCATCCCCCCCATCGTTCTCCTTCTTTCAATGTCTTCAACGCTATGGGATATTTGTGATTTTCGAACATTTTTTTGTCATGAAGGTCGGATCATCTGATTCTGGAGGATTCTGAGAGGTTCTAGAGGATTCTGAAAAGTTTCGAGAGATTCTGGAGACTTCTGAAAGTTTTTGCGGACTTCTGGAGACTTCTGGAGGGTTCTACAGCATTCTGAAAGATTTTGAAGGACTCTGGGGGATTCTGGAGACTTTTGGAGAAATCTGACTTGATTTTTCGAATCTCCAGAATCTCAGAAGACGTTGACGAATATCTGGTCTGAACATTTAGAATTTCAAGTTTTGGTGTTTTGTCGTTGATTTTAGACGATTTCTGAGCGATTTTGACGTTGACGGAAAACGTCGAGGATTCTGAATTCTCCGAAGATGTCGAGTCAATCGAAACATCGACGTCAGAATCCTTGAAAACCTTCAGAATGTTCAAACGTCCATCAGAATCCTTCGAAATCTGCTAGGCTCCTTTATTTTCCCTCTGAATGCTCCGGACGCCTTCTAACGTCTTCAGAATCATTCAAAACGCTTCTGAGCCTCTTCTAACGCCTTCTGACTCCTTCGGAAGCGCTTTGAAACAGTGAGAAACCTCTAGAATCCCTTGGAATCTTCCATAGCAATTTCTGCTCGTTTTCAGCCGATTTTCACGATTTTGGGCTCATTTTTCGACCGATTTTCAGCTCAAAATCGGTTTCAGTAAGAGTCCCTGTCATCTGGACGACTTCAGAATCACATCATCATCCAATTTTTGTTCCAGACTCTAAATCCACGACGCCCGCGTCGATTCCACAATCGCAGTGCCACCTCCACTATCTGTCCAAACTGCACAAGGAGAATCCGCAGAAGAAGGCGAAGCGGCTGCGGAAGGTGTCGGCGAACGCGGCGGCCGCGCGTCGTGACGGCTTCGTCGTCGCCTCGTCGCACGCCATGTCTTCAGAATCCAGCGAGGACGGCCAAGCGCTCGAGACGCCATCACCACAGCCACCATCAGCACCATCACAAGTCATGACGACGTCGGCGACGTCTTCTACTGGAGCCACGTCGTCTTTTTCTGGACCAACGTCATCTGGAGGCAACAACGATGAGTACTGGTTCTACGACGTCGCATCCGACGGCTACTATTATGAGCAGAACGGCGCCAAGGGGTGGAGACGGAGACAGCCGAATTTGGCGGTGCACAAGGCCAATAATGGAATGGAGCAGGTGAGATTTTTTTTTTGACATAAATTTTCAAGCCGAAAATTGAGATTCTGGACGAAAATTGAAAAGTGACCCGGGAAAAGTGGAAAAGTTCGGCTGAAAATGAGGATTTTGACGTTGGAAGGATTCTGGAGGATTCTGAAGAATTCTGGAAGGTTCTGGAGGGTTCTGAGGGATTCTGGAGGATTCTGAAGGATTCTGAAGGAGTCTAAAGAATTTTGAAGAATTCTGGAGAATTTCGGAGAATTTTGAAATATTTCAAGAAAATCGACGTCTTCAGAATTTCTGATGACTATTCAATTTTTTTTTCGAAACTTCGTTTTTCACAAATTTTTACTTTTCCTAATCAAAATCGATCAAAATCACTTGAAAATGACGAAAATTTCGAAATCGACGTCGAAATCTGATTCTGACGTCTTCTGCACGGTGAATTTTTTGCGACGTAAATCGTAAACGCGCTCCTCTGAACCTACAGTAGTTTTTTAAAAATGAGCGAATTCGAACAGCAATTTTGCAGTTTCTCGAGCTTAATTTTGCGTTTTTTGAGCTTTCTGATGGTGAATAAATAAGGAATTTATATGTTAAATTTTGTTTAATGAATGAATGTAAAAGGTATTTGCGTACTTTTTTCTGCGCCCAAATCTGCGTATCTAACTATTTTGAATTTACCGCCGAAGAAAAAAATCAAAACGCGTCGCAAAAAATTCGCCGTGTTCTGATTCAGAAAATTTGGGATTTCGAAATTTTTTGAAGTTTTTTCGAAAAACTAATTTTTTTGACCATGATGACAAAACGGCTCGGAATTTCGCAATTTTTTTTTTTTTTCCCGAGAATTCTGAATCAGAAGATGTGACGTCTTCAAGACGTCGAATGATGACAATGAGTGTATGAGCCTGAATTTTGATCTCCGACCTTTTCTGACTCATCCATCCTCTAGTTTTTGCACACGCTTTGCATTATTGCTCATCCTGCTCGATTGCTCAGCTGTTGATCTCCTGCAAATCAATCCAAATAGTCGAATTCTCGATTGCTCATCTTATAGCTCTGTTTTTTGATCTGCCATATAGTACAACTACTCAAAAGGTCACTCTTCATAGAGCTGCTCAGCACAAATTGCTCACTCTAAGAGCAACACCATCTAGAGCAGTCGTCCACGGAAAGATCTGTGGTAGTCCTGACAGTGTACTCTGAGGACATCATCGCTCATTGC
Source organism: Caenorhabditis sp. 40 LS-2015 (assembly GCA_900536305.3). NCBI lineage: Eukaryota > Metazoa > Nematoda > Chromadorea > Rhabditida > Rhabditidae > Caenorhabditis > Caenorhabditis tribulationis. The sequence goes on along the minus strand of LR545063.1, from coordinate 13,571 downwards.
TCAGTCGTCGTCAGAAATGGAGAAACGAGAGAGAAAAAAAAAGGAGATTGGATGGATGGAGCAAGAAACGACACAGAGTTCAGATGTCCTTTTGAGCCCCTTCCCCGTCGGCTCTTCTTCTGACGGACGGAAGGTTTTTGGAAGTGGAGGAGACGCAGAGAAAGAGAGAGAGAGAGAGAGAGAGAGAGAGAGAGAGAGAGAGAGAGAGAGAGAGAG
>LR545063.1:0-13136 GCA_900536305.3 Caenorhabditis sp. 40 LS-2015 | reverse complement strand
GAGAGAGAGAGAGAGAGAGAGAGAGAGAGAGAGAGAGAGAGAGAGAGAGGAAGGAAGTGAATCGGTGTGGTCAGAATGTGGTTCTTTGGCTGAAAGAGAAAAAAGAGCAAGAAAAAATGAAAAGGGGACCGAAGAGCTTTGCGGCATTCTGGAGACATCTGAAGGATTCCGAGGGATTCTGAAGGATTCTGGAGGATTCTGAATAATTCTGGAGTATTCTGGAGGATTCTGGAGTATTCTGGAGGATTTTGAAAGATTTTGGAGGCTTTTGGAGGATTCTAGAGCAGTGTGGAAGATTTGGGAAGACAGTGGACAGTGCTGAAGGCTTCTAGAGGAGCATAGACGAATTTTGAGGATTCTGAATGGTGCTGTAGCGTTCTGAGCGATTCTGGAGGTTTTGGAGGATTTCGAAAAATTTTGGGGGATTCTGAGGGATTCTGAAAGATTATGAGGGATTCTGGAAAATTCTGACGGATTTTGAGGATTCCTGGAAGCATATGAAGGATTTTTTTCGAGTTTTCCACTCGTTTTTTTTTTGACGTCTTTTGGATTTCAGAATCCTGAGAATCCACCCTTTTTTCATTTCATCTTCGATGCTTTCGGGATCATCTTGGTTTCTTCTCCGATAGCTCCAGAATCACGTGGAGGCTTCAGAATTCTGCCCATTCTACAAGTTGTCCATGGACCTCCTAAAGCGTCCTGAATGATTCTAGACGACACTTCTAGACGGTCCGGATTCTTCTGGAATCCTCCAGACGTTTCCGGAATCCCTCCTAGCGATTCAGCGATTCGTAGAATGTCCGATTGTCTCCACGGCTTCCGATGACTCACGACGTCCTTTCCTTCTTCTTTTCTTCTTGCTGTTTTCATATTCTGGAAGTTCATCTTGCCTTCTACTTCTTCTCTGCGTCTCTTCTCTTTCCTCACTCTCCTCGTTCACGTTTTCAATGAAGACCAGGAGGCTGAAAACTGAAAAACAACGTCACGAGAGAAAGAGAACAAGAACACACATACTTTCCTCTCCTGTTGTTGTTCTTGAATCCGGGTCATCAGCTTTCATCTAGAAGACGTCGTAAATGAGGGTCATGTGTGCTTCAGAAGAAGACGTCTTCTGAACTTTTGAATACAATTTTTTTTCGAATTCCCGCCTCCTCCTCCATCGAACTAATCGAAGTTGTTTTTGATCTATTCGCCATCATCTTCTTGTTCTTCTCGGAACGGCAAGAAGAAGAAGAAGAACAAGAACAAGAATTCGAAGACGACGACGTCTTCTGATGAAAGCGATGATGATGATGATGACGATGAAAAGAACAAGTGTTTGAGAGGGGGTACTAGTGGTCAACACCAGTGTGCGTTATCGACCAAAAAATTGTCGATAAATGGACTTTTCGACAATTTTTCGGTAAATTTGTCGACAAATTTTTATCGTATTTTATCGATAAATTTGTCGACAAAAAATTTTTTTGTCGATAAATTGTCGACAAAATTTATCGGGATTTATCGGTAATTTATCGATAAAAATTTGTCGTCCCGATAAATTTTCAGAAGTCAGTCAGTTTCGCTCAGTTTCAAATTTTTTCGACTTTTTCACAGTAATAAGTACTGTTCCAGATCGAGAATTTTCACGAAGAATCTTTCGAACTTTTCTCGTACTTTTTCGAAAAAAATTTTCGAAGAATTTTTTCGCGATGGATTTTTTCGAAATTTTCTTTCGAAAAAATTAGAAAAAATGTTCAAAAAAAAAGTTTGAAAAAAAATTTGAAAAAAATTAGAGAAAAAGTTCGAAAAAATTCTACACTAAATGAGTGACAGATAATTGTAAAATTAATGCGAAATATCAATCTGACTCACTTTTAGACAGAAAATGCCCAATTTTCAATAAAAAATTGATGATTTTTCTCAAATTTCAGTTTGGGATTTGTCGACAAATTGTCGACAATAAATTTGTCAATTTCCTTTGTCGACAAATTTACCGGTAAATGTGCGATAATTGTCGACAATTTACCGATAAATTTGTCGACAAAATTTATCGATAAATTGTCGATAAATTGTCGACAAATTTATCGGTAAAATTTGTCGATAAATTTATCGAAACGTTGTCGATAACGTACACTGGTCAACACAACGAAAAAAAAAGACCAAACGATAGAGGAAGGAGAAGTTGAACGATGAAAAGTTGGAGGGGACTTGACGTCTTCTGAAACGGACGGTTATAAAGAGTCGTAAGCGTCAACGTCGTGCTGTAAATCCCATTTTTGACTTTAAGAATGCGATTTTCGAGCGTTTCCTTCTCTGGTTACTCATAGAAAGTCACTTTTTATGCTCCGCCCCTTTTTTCCGCCGGTTTTAACCAAAAGTCATGTTTTCGAGGTCTTTGGCTGAAAATCGTTTTTCTGAGCTCTGAAAATGAGATTCGCCCGCCACGTTACAGTGATTTCGCTGCAGAATCTTTCGGTCAACTTTCGACGGGAAATTTAGGCTCCGCCCCTTTTGAACCCAATACTGACCAAATTAAGCGATTTCGGTCTGTCTTGGGTTGCAATCATTCAGCGCATTTTTAGCTTTCGAAAGACCTTGTCACCATCGAAAATTGGATTTTTGGCTTTTAGAAGGATATTAGGCTCCGCCCCTTTTTTTAAAAATGCACTAAAAAAGTCAATTCAAAGCCGAAAAATTCGATTTTCCCACCGAAAATGTCCAAATTTTATCGTCGATTTTCTTCCAGGAAGTGGCCCATATGAATGTGAACGGACAGGTCAAGTACAATCAGCTGTTGGCGGCTCAACAGGCCGCTGCTCAGGCGGCCTTCCTCCAACAAGCATTCCAAATGCATCAGGTTCACGCGGTCATGTCCCAGCCACCACCACCGCCACCAGCCCCACAGCCACCGACGTCTTCTGGAGCCGCTTCTGGAACGACGACGCAGAATCAGAATCCGCCCACGATGCGATACTACGACCCGAACTCGGACGGTTTCTTCTACGAGATGGCGTCGGTGGACGGATGGAAGCGACGGCAGCCGAATAAGCCGGTGTCGGCGTCGGTGCCCGCCGGAATCACGCGCCCGTACTCTCAACGGAGCCAACAACAACAACACAATGGGCTCGCCACGTCTTCATATGGAGCGGCGTTGGCACGTGGACAATTCCCGAGGAATACGGTGAAGCAGCAGCAGGAAGAGGAGATGCAGCAGCAGCAGCTCATCGGAGGAGCAGGCGGTAGAATCCATCAGGATTCGACAGGATCACGTGACTCGGCGTCGTCGTCGGTGTCTGGAGACACCAACGCGCACTTTGCGGAGCTGTTCGCTGGCGCCGACCCGCTGTTCAATCCGGTGCAACGGCCGTCTGCGTTGAACTTGGAGCAGAAGGCGGTGAGCCCGAAGTTGGAGAATGCGCCGAGCTCGACGGCGGCGTTGTTCGATGCGATGTTGGCGGACTTGAATAATGGTGGAGTTAAGGTGAGCGTTTTAGAGACTTTGAATGAACTCGAATCGTATTTTTGAGTGTTCCAATCGATTTGAAATCAAATTTTGAGTCTACAGACTTTTCTCCCTACGATTTTTGGTCCAGAATGAGCAAAATCGATCGGATTGCTCATCACAAAATCTCTCAGCTCAAAAAACCGTTTTTCGATGATTTTTACACTAAAAAAAGGGCTTGAGGCAGAAAACAGCGTATAACTCAAGTTTGAGAAAAATTTCGACTCAGAATTCGGCAATTTTGAGTGATTTGGCCAAGCTGAGCAATCACTGAGCAATGCGATGATGTTTTCGCTCGGAAAAACTGATTTTGAAGTTTCGAGACCACGGAAATTGATTTTTCATAAGTGTTTCACCTGGAGACTCTTTTTTCGCGCTTAAATTCCCTCAAAAATCCATTTTGGACAATGAGCAATTTTATGATGAGCAATCTGTTGATTTTGGTCATTTTTGACCGAAATCCTTCGGAATTTAAGTTTTTAGACTTGAAAATTGATTTAGGATTCGTTTTTTGAACTAAAACCGAGATTTGGAAAAGTTGTAAGGCAAAAAATTCGGTTTTGAAAAGTTGGAAAATTTTGAAAAAAAAAATTCGAAAAAAAAATTTTTTTTGTTTGAAATTTTCGGTTTTTCATCTGAGCTGAGTAAGCAATCATACTATTTTCCAGACCCCCGCCTACTCGCACCCACTCGCCAACTACAGCAACCCACAGCAACAACAACAACAATCGCCAATGCGGCCCGGCGACTCGTGGAACTCGTTCCGCAGCTGCTCGCTCTTCTCGCCCATCAAACCATCGAAGCGAGTGGTGCTCGGCGTCGCGCCGTCCGCCGCTCAGCAGCCGATGGGCGCCGCCGGCACCCCCATCATCGATGACATGGTCGACGACGACACGATGAAAATGCTGATGAGGGATTTGGACAAGTTGTGGGCGAACACCCCCGTGTCGGGCCTCAATCAGGCCTAAACGCGCTGGATTTGGATTTTTAGAGTTTAGATTTTCGATTTTTTGGCTTGGATTTTGTCTGTAAAATTTTGGCTCCGCCCCCCTCCCCCCTTTTTGTGTATATATAGACCCCTTTAGACCACTGGGTGGTGTTTTTTCCTCCTCTCGCTTCTACTACTACTACTTTTTTTTAGCCACGTTCTACTATTTCCTCTATTCTCTCTCTCTGTACTATGTTGGATATTTTGCTCTTTATTGCTCCATATGCCTTTGAATATGGATTAGTTTTTGTAGGATCACCGATTTTGGCCATTGAAGGAGGGACGCGTTATTTTTTTGGAGTTTTAGAGTGAAATTTTGGAGGTTTTTGAGTGATTTAAGCTGACCTGAGCAATGATTGGATTTTTGGGCTCAAAATGCTCATTTCATAATTTTCGGACCTCGGAAATCGGTCTTCTCGCAGTTTTTCACCCGGCAAACCCTTTTTCTCGGCGAAAAATCACTGAAAAATCGATTTTGCCCAATGAGAAAAGTTATGATGAGCAATCGACAGATTCTGGTCATTTTCGGCCCGAATTTGTCGATTTTTCAACTTTTAGACTTGAAATTCGATTTTAAATTGATTTTTGAGCCTAGAATCGAGGTTTTCACGTGTGAAAGTTCGAAAATTGAGTTTTAAGAAAATCTGAAAAATTCAAAATTTTTGAAAAAAAATGTTTTTTTTTCCGATTTCTCAAAAATTTCCAAGTTTTCACTCAAACTCGAAAAAATAAGTATCTTTCTCTTGTTGGCCCCGCCCCCTTTTTTGTAGGATATTGTAGAAAGTGTAGTGTTACCGTAGTATGCTGAACTTTCTTCATGTTTTTTTTTGCTTATTTTCGCTTTTTTCTCCCCCTCTAAACTTACTGTAACATTCCGTAGCCCCTCCCCCGCAGACTCCGCCTCTTTCAAAAACACAAGACTTGTAGTATTGACTGTACCCCTGGTCGGATAATAGATCGCCCGCAATTTTTACCAGTTTTTCCCTTGATTTTCTCACTACCGTAGTCTCGCCTCGCCCCGCCCCCTATTTTTGCTAATTTTTTTTGTCGAATTTCGTGTAAATCGAAAGATACATTTCGTTCACTCATCCGCACAGACACCCACACCCTTCAGATGCTTCACTTTGTTGTTTCTAATATTTTTTTGCGGCTCTTCTTTCATTGGATTGAAAAGAACAAAAAAGAGACGCCAAGAATGAATTCGTAGAGTTTTCCAGACGCTTTTTGTTATTACAGACCAACAGACAAAAATTTGATTTTTCAAAAAAATTCGAAAAAAATTTGCAAATTTTGGATTCCACGTGGTCTAGAAAACACAAAACTCCAATTTTTCTGCCACGTGGCAAAAAATCCAACGAGAAATTTGAAATTGAATTCAAAAAAATTTCCACTCTTCATCAGTTTCAGCAAAGCATCGTTGACTAGGGAGCACTCAAGAAAAAGAGGTAGGCAGAAAAGTGGGCGTGGCTAAGAGGGCGGAGCTTATTCCTTGAGCTGAATATTTGCATCGAACTCGGATAAGTTCGAGTCGAAGTTGCGGTTGAAAATGTCGAAAAATGACAAAGTTGAAATTTCGCGATTTTTTCTTCAATTTTCCCGGAAAATGTGCTCTATTTTCATAGTTTTTGGCCAGAACTGGTAAAATTATGATTTTTAGAATCAGCTCATCAAGACGATAAAAATGAGTATAAACACGACAGAGTTTCGTCAAGTTTGAATTTGGGTGTTAGAGACGCAGAGAAACGAGAGTGTCTTGCGAGAAAAAAGCTACCGTAACTTGGTTCAACCTGCGGATCTAACTCTGAAAATGATGTTTTTGGAATCAGCAGGCTAAGACGGTTCGAATGAGCCTGAACACGACCAGTTTTGGTTCACTTTGAGTTTTGAGGTTAGAGACGCAGATACTCTCTTTCTTTGCGTCTATAACCCGAAATTTCAAAATTGAGCAAAACGAGTCGTGTTTATACTCATTCGAATTGTCTTGATTTGCTGATTAAGAAAATTTAAACTTTATAGTTTAATCTGCAGGTTGAAGAGAGTTACGGTAGTTTTTCCGAAATTTTTGAAATTGAGCAAAACTAGTCGTTCTTAGGCTCATTCGAACCGACTTGACACTCCGAATCAGATTTCAGTAAAACTTTCAGACAATGCCGATCTACAATCTACGCACCGGGCGAGTGACGAATCCGAGAAATTCCAAAGAGCCTGCCGCATTTCTTCCAAAGGCAACGCGTGCGATTTTTTCACAACGGCTTCAAGAATATCTTGCGGAGCATCCAGATGGTCCTGGTGACCGCAAGAAAGTTCAGGAACTGATAAACTTGGTGAAAGTGGGGGGAGAGAGGGAGGAGGTAGTTTTTGAAATTTTTGGAAGAAAAAAAAAGAACTAAACAATTTTTCAGATCCGTAGACCCTCCAACTCTGTCAAGAACCATGCCATCGTTGCAATTTTTGTGTCCATCGTTTTCGCATTTTTCTGGACCACTGGACACTTTGAAACCGTCGCCAAATGGGCCAGCGGATTGGTCGAGGATTACGGTAGAGACTAGTCTACTCGTCGAGTCTGATTTTGTCGCAGAAAATCGAGGATTTCGTTGCTCTTGAAACTTTTTTTCTTGGATATGAATAAATGGAGATAAAGAACTTTTTTTTCGAATTTTCGATTCATCAAAATTTTTCAGAAATTTCTAGAATCTTCCTAAATTTTACTGCTCCACTTTAAAAGAAAAAAGACACCGAGAATGAATTCGTTGAGTTTTCCAGAAACTTCTTGTTGCTACAGACAGACAGAAAAAAATTTGATATTTCGAAAAAATTCGAAAAAAAATTTGCAAATTTGGAACTTCAGGTGGTCTGGAAATACGAAAGTGTCAACCTCAAAACTCAAAAGTGCAGTTTTTTTTTGCCACGTGGCCAAAAATCCAACGAGAAATTTGAAATCGAATTCAGAGAAAGTTTCCACTCTTCATCAGTTTCAGCAGAGGGAGCACTCAAGAAAAAGAGGTGAGCAGAAAAGTGGGCGTGGCTAAGAGGGCGGAGCTTATTTCTTGAGATGAATATTTGCATCGAACTCGGATAAGTTCGAGTCGAAGTTGCGATTGAAGAATTCGAAAAATGACAAAGTGGAAATTTCTCGAATTTTCAGTTTTCCCGGAAAATGTGCTCTATTTTCATAGCTTTTGATCAGAATTTGATGAAATTTTGATTTTTAGAATCAGCTCATTAAGACAATCAAAATGAGTATAAACATGACATAGTTTCGTCAATTTTGAATATTCGGGTTAGTTGGAGACGCAGACACTCGTTTCTCTGCGTCTCTAATCCGAAATTTCAAAATTGAGCAAACTGGGCCGTGTGTAGGCTCATTCAAATTGTCTTGACTTACTGATTCCAAAACTATAATTTTCATAGTTTGATCTGCAGGTTGAAGAAAGTTACGATAGTTTTTTTTTCTCGAAAATTTTGAAAATTTTGAAATCGAGCAAAATTAGTCGTTCTTAGGCTCATTCGAACCGGCTTGACATGCTAAGTCTGATTTCACTATTAAAAATTTCCAGACGATGCAAGCTTACACTCGTGGTGGGAGAGTGTTGACGATTCCTCGGGGATGCCAGCTGATAACTCAAACGAACCCGGAAACTGGACAGGTGGAGTACGTCTTAGAGGACGTGAGATCGATGAAACTGCCGGTGGTGACCCTGGACACGGTACAGCAATGGAACCGGGAATATGATGAGAACTTTTCGAAAGATTCTGGTGACGTCAAGCAGGTTCGGAAAGTGAAAAAACTAACCGAGAATGGAGAGAAAGAGAGGCGAAAAAAAACCGCCGTAACTTAGTTAAAATTGCAGATCTAACTATGAAAATGCCATTTTTGGAATCAGCAGATTTATACGGTTCGAATGAGCCTAAACACGACAGGTGTCGGACAACTTTCATTTTCGGGTCGGAGACGCAGACACTCTCGTTCCTCTGCGTCTCTCACTCGAAATTTCAAAATTGAGCAAACTGGGTCGTGTGTGGGCTCATTCGAATCGCCTTGACTTGCTGATTTCAAAAATGTAAACCTTATAGTTTGATGTACAGGTTGAAGAGAGTTACGGTAGTTTTTTTTCAGAATTTTTGAACTTGAGCAAAACGAGTAGGCTCATTCGAACCGTCTTTCAGACGCCGATTTACAACCGCCGCACTGGAAAAGTGATGCCGATTCCTGAAGGAAAGCAAGTAAAAACTCGAACGAATCCGAAAACTGGAAAGGAGGAGCTCTTCTATGAGGACGTGGCATCGAACATGCTTCGTCCCAGGGAAATGACCGAGCGATATGCTCTGTACCTTAAAATGGCCGAGCGATATCCTCGGAAAAGTGACTTCAAGGAGTTTCTGAAAGCGATGAATCCGACGAAAACGGTATTTTTTGGAATTTTCCGCAGAAAAAAAATGACCTAAAAAAATTTTTCAGACCCCCAGACCATCCACCTCTATTCGGAACCCTGCGATCATTGTAATTTTTGTGTCCATCGTTTTCGCAATTTTCTGGACTACTGGACACTTTGAAACCGTCGCGAAATGGGCCAGCGGACTTGTCGAGGATTACGGTAGAGACTAGTCTACTCGTCGAGTCTGATTTTGTCGCGGAAAATCGAGGATTTCGTTGCTCTTGAAACTTTTTTTGGATATGAATAAATGGAGATTGAAATTTTTTTTCGAGTTTTTTTCTTCAAAAAATTTTCAGAATTTTTCTAGAATTCTTCAGAATTCTTCGGAATCCTTCAGAATCTTCCAGAATCCTCGAGAATCTTTCAAAGTCCTCGAGAATCCTTCAGAATTCTTCAGAATTCTCCAGAATCTTCTAGAACCCTTCGGAATCCTCCAGCATCCTCCAGAATCCTCCACAATCCTTCAGAGTCCTTCAGAATCCCTCAAAATCTTCCAGAATTTTCCATACCCTTCTAGACCCCTGTGAACTTCTATTTACACTACGTTTTCTATCGCCGTCTGCGTCTCTTTTCTCTCCTTGTCTTATCAGTAAAAATTTAGACTCCGCCCATTTTTTGTTTCCTCCTCGCCTCGAAATTTTCCAATTTTCGATCATTATACAATATCGACTTCTTGACTGTGGTCTGTTTTACACGGTCTCTAAAATTATTATGATATTTTTCGAAATATTTAATTTTTCTAAAATTTTCTATGGATGGATTGAGATGGGTGAGTTATATGGGAAGAAACATTTTTTTTTTGAAATTCTTTTTTTTCAGATTTTGATCTTAAATTGGCCTCACGCTCTACGACTTTGTCCAGACTAGATTAGATTTTGTAAGATTTTTTGAATTTTCAGAGAAAATTTTTTTTTTTTAATATTGGTTTTCAGGAGGAAGTGGACGATTATCTCGAGGGGGAAAATTGTTGACATGGAGGTACCACCAAACCGAAGCATTCTGCAAAAGAGAGTCAGTTTTTCACTTCGAAAATTGAGAAATTTTGAAAATTTCAGAATTTGCTTTCTTTCAGAGACTCCATCCCTCTACAACTACATGGATTTAACTAATTTTATTTGTTTGTTTGTTTTCTTTTCATTTTTTGTCCATTTGACAATAAAATTTGATGGTATTTGATTTTGTCACACTGAAAATTCGAAAATTTCAAGTTTCTTCGAATCTAGTCATGATTATACTCATTCTGACCACCGTGTTTTGCTGATTCTAACGGTATAGTTTTCACAGTTAGATCTGCAGGTTGAGCAAAGCTACGGTAGGTTTTCCAAACGCGAGTTGCAGACACTCTCGCTTCTCTGCGTCTCTAACATTCAAAAGCTCAATATTGACAGAAAACAGTCGTGGTTATACTCATTCAAACTGCTGGTCATGAGAACGCCTCCTCCCTGACCCCAGATCAGCGATTCTCGCCTGCGTCTCGCAATCTCTCACTTTCCCGCCAACATTTGAATCTCACTCCCTCCCTTGCCCCCCCTCCTCCCGATCGCCCTATTCCTCCATATTATGTAGTTTGTAAGTATGGCACCGTCTGCTTTTGGAGCCTCTTCTATTCGTCTACTATTTGATTTTTCTGAAAATTTTATATTCTGTTCATGACTTTTGATAATGGTGAGTGGTGCGCTACACATTCGTCGTTTCAAAACTTCCAAAATTAGTACTTTGAAAACGGGAAAAGAGCCGTAACTTGCTCAATTTTGAACTTATGAAAAATTGAAACATACGGTCACTAACAACAAAATATTTCCAACCTTTTGGTGCTAGAACCAATTAAAGCTATCCAGTAAGAGATGAGGTACAGCTGGCGACACATTTTTCAAGTTTTGCCATAGTCTGGGTGGGTCTTCTAAACGTTTTATTGTTTCAGACAAAGCCAAGCTCTCCAGGAAGCAATCGAAAACCGCAGCGCAGTCGCTGAAGTCGTCGCTCATGAGGACGGGTACGTGTTTCGTGATATTTTGGACAACAATTATACTTAGAAAGAAACGGAAACGAATTCGGATAAAATCGTAGTCTTTTCAGAGATGACGACATTCAAATTCTCGAGGTGGACGAGTATGACCAACATCGTCCGGAGCGGACCATTGGAGAGCACCGTTCGTCGTCTGTCTCGGAGAGTGGAACGAAATGAGGATGACATCGAGAGGCTGACTAGAAGCGATGAGATCCTTCGGCGCCTGTTGCGTCAGAAGCTGAGTACGAAAGACCACCAGGGAGAATCGGACACTACGAAGATGAGCGACCAAGAAGACGCCAAGGAAGAAAGGTCGAAGAAGCCGCTGGACCATCTTCGAAGAAGCTTGCAATGGTCAAAAGAAACAAGTGGACTCAAAATTTTTGGTGCTTTTTTTTCAATAAACTTTTTTTTTGATTTTTCAATCTTTTTCGAGTTTGAAAGTTTCAGGGACTATAGGGATATAGTTAAAGGACCTTCTGAAATAGCTTCGTGGTTTTTGACCCCGCCCACTTTAAAAATACAGATTTTTCTGAAATGCTCACAGTGTGTGATTTCCGACGACGTTCGAAAAAATTTTCGAGAAAAAATCGAAAATTTGACATTTCTTCAAATCTGGTCATGTTTATACTCAATCTGACCGTCTTGTCTTGCTGATTCTAGTTTTATGGTTTTTGCATTAAGATCTGCAGGTTGAGCAAAGTTACGGTAGATTTTCCGATGCAGACACTCTCGCTTCTCTGCGTCTCTAACCAAGAAATTCAATATTGACATAAAACCGTCGTGTTTATATTCATTCAATCCGGGTTTTCGCGTTAAATTCAAAAACAACAGGTTTGTTGTAAGATCTGCAGGTTTAGCAGAGTTAATGGGGAAAAAGTGATTTTTGATGAAAAAAAAAAAATTTTTTTCAGAATCCCATCGTGTTTATACTCATTTTGACCGGGATGATCTGCTGATTCTAAAAATCTAATTTTCATCAAAATCTAATAAATTTCGGCCGAGAAATGGTCGTTTAAGTGGTGGATGTGCCGATGGCATAACTGTCCACATTGCGCAAGCGTAAGATTGCAAATTCTGATGTAATGTGGCAACTAGTAATAGCTTACGTCTTCTCAGAAGACACATCCTTACTCAAAACTCTTCTCTGTTTTTTTTTTCGCAGTCTCTCTCTCTCCGGAACGCCACAGTCCCACTAGTTGGTCGTAAGAATGCCCCTCTTACTGACTAGAGATCAGAGGTTCTCGCCTGCGTCTCGCAATCTCTCACTTTCCCGCCAACATTTGAATCTCATTCGTTACCTTGCCCCCTCCTCCCGATCGCCCTATTCCTCCATATGTAGTTTGTAATTGTGGCACCGTCTGCTTTTGGAGCCTCTTCTTTATTATTTGATTTTTCTGAAAATTCTTATATTCTTTTCTTGGTTTTTGATGATGGTGAGTGGAAATGTTTGGGATTAGAGATGAGATTCATTGTTTTTACAGATGTACAACGCAGCTCGATCACTGTGAAGAGATGGGACCACTTCAGGCATCTTCGCGGCAATGCTATTGAACCCGCAACTTTCGATCGTGTTCAGAAACGTTAGTTTCTTTTTTCTTAATATCTCGGGATCTCAAACTCTCAGAATCTCAGATAATAAAAGTCTCAGAAAAGTGAAAGAAAAACGTTTTTCAAGGTAACCATGGATGTTCATGAAGTCGAATGGATGATTACGATGACATAAGCCCAAATGGTTTTGGAAGGGGAACGTATGACGCAACTGGAAGCGAAGTTCATCCGTCGCCACCGAAAAGTTGATCGTGCTCGTCATCGTCGGAATAAATCTGTTCGAATTCAAAAGCGATACACTCGACTTGTCGAACGCCACAGTCGTCGCTCCGAACCGTAACGGGAATTAAGCCAGATCCGTCTTCATGCTTTCCGGAAAGACATGCACTTCGAGATACCAAGCAGAAGCGCCTGAATGCTTGGATCGACTTGGAGCTCCAGTCATTTGTCTTGGGAGACATCTGTGAGAAAAAGCGAAACGATGAGTGACTGGAGAGCTCGCTTCTTGAGAGACGATCAGATCACATATGCGATTATGGACGTTGTCGTGTTCCATTCCGGATTTGCAAATGGAATTTGGACCGTGGAGGCTCGTGGATGAATTGAGGGACATCGAACAGGAGGAATACGAGTAAAATTTGAATAGTTAAATTGAATACATTTTTTTTTCTC